>SRMA01027231.1:238352-450861 GCA_007224835.1 Danionella cerebrum
CTCCTCAAGCTCTCTCTCTCCCCCTCTCTTTATGCTAGCTATCTGCCTCTTTACTTTCATGCTCTCCTTTTTTCTTTTCTTTTTCACTCATTTTTCTTCTCTCTCCCTCTTGCTCTTTCTATCTGTTCCTTTATTCTCTCTCTCTCTCTCTCCCTCCCTCTCTCTCTCTCTCCCTCTCTCTTTCTCTCTTTACCTCTTCTCTGTTTCTGTCTCGCTTAGAAACACCCAGAAGAAAATGACTCTGATAAGAGCTACATTTTAAATTTCAATTTAGGATGAAATTATTAGATATAGGGTTAGAATTTTTCTGATTTAAAGAAATGGTACCCGTCATGAAATATAAGCTAGCATCTTTTTTTATTAGACAAAAGAATTAGACAGCAAATGTGGGATGTGGAAAAACCACGGGATCAACAATAAAACAGAGCACACCCTTGAGCATCTGCCGTTTGCGAAAATGTCCAAGATACCAAGGAGCTGGCCCTTATGAATTAAACTTATACTGTAACTCTTGTACTAATCTTACACAGTTTTAGCTCAAGACAAACTCACATTCAGTTCCCTCATAGGCTTCTGTAAATCCTCTAAGATCCACATGATGTCAGTGTTTGTCACAAAAAAAAATAAGCAGATTTTATTTTCACAAAAAAAAAGGTTTTTCTCATTTTCAAGAAAACATAACGTCAGGCACCAATAACTTTATTTAATTCCTAATGAATCAATGGTGATTTAATATGGTAATATGTTTATTAAACCAGATATACAATAATGACCCAGGTTATTAAATATATTAATACTAAAGTCATTAGTATTAAAACATAATGGCATGGAGTTATTAATATGTTTATTAAACCATTATGTTTGTCATGCATATCATGTTGTATGCTGTAGAAGCCTGTGTGCGCAATGTAGACCTTATCAAAAGGGAGTCCAAAAACTCTCCATTGTAAATGAATGTGTAAGTCTAAAAAAGCAGCACGAACCAGTGAATGTGCTTAGATTTGTTTGGAATGGACTACGGATGAGATCTGAATGCAGTCTCTTTTAATGAGTGTTTTTAAATGTAATCATCGACCTGCATCACAGTCTGTGTCATTCACAGCAGCACTAATACACTCCATCAGAAACAAGCCAGCATCTGTTTATCTGAGACCCAAACTACTAAATTATACCCCTGTGAGTGCATTTATCCAATCCATTTGTCATCAGTTTACGAACCTAAATAACAAACATCTCATGAACATTTAATGCATGATTGCAAGTATGCAAAACGTAAAGGGTTTTTCATGCTTTTCTCCCAATTCGAACCCTTCTTTGAATTGATAATGGGGATCAATAATGATGCATGGGTGCACGTTTCTCTAAATCATTTGAAATGTCATTATAAACAGTATTAATAGATGTAAAAAAACAATGTTCAATTTTAATGTCTGTTATAAGTCCATATTTAGAGGTTTGGTTGCTGTTTTTGGGAATCCTACTGATGGAAAATATTCTTATACTTTTCTAATCCATCAACGGACATAATGTTACAATGTCATAATTTCTGTGATAATTTTGTTGCATGCCTACATTATCTGATTCACGATGCAGCTGATATTTTTATCAGACAATCGTCTAACATGATTGTGCTATAATGAACTGTGTAGTGTTTAAAATTGACCTAAATTAACACTGCCCTTAGAAGTATGTTTTTTTGTATGTGGCAATGCTACAATAGCTCAGTTTCTTTTTTTTAATTCCACAACAAATCTGGATTGTATTAAAAAATAAACTTCCTTGTATTAAATTTTATAATTTTATTACCGTAAAAAAAATGTTTTCTTACAAAAATCAAAACTGTTAAAAAAACAAAGTAAAAACAATTTGGAAATTGTATCTAAACTGAATATATTAAATGTATGTGGAAAAATACGAGCCATATCACAGGTCTTGTACTTCTAAGGGTTATCCCTTTCTTTTCCCACTAGAAGGCACTGTAAAATGAAATTGAAAGATGGTTGCATATTTTCTCACATTTTAATTTAAATTACCGGTACCCCCCCCCCCCCGCCCCCCCATATAAATAGTGTTTATATTTATATGACTGTGGTTTATAACCAGGTTTCGTTTTCACTGCTGTCCTCAATTATTTTTTTATATTTGAAGATGGGCAGAATATATGGATTTCGTCAGATTCTCCTCCTCGAGAATCATCAAAAACACATTTTTCATTTCCCTTCATGTCTTTATTTTGCTCTTGTTTGAGACTCAACATAGCTCCATTATCATCCATTATGCCTTTCTTTTCTGACTAATGCTAATAATTATTTGCTTTGAGTTGTCTTTCTACTATTCCTTGAGGTGTCTTTGGATAGAATGGATTATCAGTATATTACCTTTCAAAAGTCTCTGAGACATGGCCTGTTGCTATGAGACAGGCAGTAGTGTTGCTACATCTGAGGTTTAGTGCTTTTAGATAAAGCCATGAAATGATGTGAGGTTCAAGTCAAGCATGTACTTTCTGGTGGACAGGAAATTTGTGGTCAAACCTTTATACCCAAAAATCTTCATTGAATGCTCTTATTTTCCACCAGTCAAACGATTATTATGCCTTCAAGAATGCATTTTCTCCACTTTTTGTTAATTCTTTCAGAAATGCAGGTGATTACAAAAATGACAATTTCCCAATGAATATTGAACAAAACTTTCAAAATTCTTACCAATCTATTTTCTAAGTTGGGTATCATTTGGTTTTCAAGTGTTTTTAGTGTTGCTTCACATTAAAATACTCAAATGACTTTAGTTACATAACCATTAATATTAAACAAGGTCTTTCTGATTATCTATATTCACATCTGATCTAATAACCATTTCAGTCCACTTTTGCACATATTTCCACTTTCCACTTCCACTTGCACTACTTAATGTCTATTTTTGATTTTATATATTATGTTTATTTTTTACTTTTATACTGTGTTAGAATGTCCTTAGAATATTAGAAGTTCCTTTTGTACATTTAGAATGTCTATTTCTCAAATTTAGAATCTCTATTTTGTAAATTTAGAATCTCTATTTTGTAAATTTGGTTTATACTTTATTTTTTATTACCTATATCTTGTCTTGTGAATTTGTTGCACTGTAGTGCCTCTGCACAAAACACATTCCTCGTATGTGCAAACATACCTGGCAATAAAGCTCATTCTGATTCTGAATTATTGACCTAACATGAATAACGTCATCTCAAAGATTATATCGCATACATTTGTAATGTTTTCCTCTATTTCAATGCCAGTCAGCCATGCCATTCAGACCATGACAGATTTGCTTTACACCTGTGTCTCACAACTGTTTGTGTGGTCCCTTTTGACTCTTGTACTGAGAATTTGACATTTGGGTTTAGCTAAAATGTGATCTGACGAAAGTGCCACTGCCTAAGTCTTGTCTGAGTTGAGCAGTGCCTTTGGGAATCACGAAAATGTCAGATTATAGAATATCCTCCTCCTGGAGGAAAAATGTATTTCTTGAGGAGCAAGTTAAGTGACTGGGATTTTCTGAAGCAGAGCTTTGTGTCTGATATCAGTAAACAAGTCTTTAAATGTAAATAAATTAAGAATAATGTAAAATAATTGTGTGCCTTTTTTATACAACATTTTAATGACTTTATTTTAAATAATATATACAATGCTGTTAGAGACCCATTATTATCTATTTCAGTTTGAAACATAAACAGTTTTCAAACAATTTTTTTTTTCAATTTAACATTTATAGAGTGGCAACTCTCACATTTCTGTACTGTTCTGTATTCATAGTTCGTGCATGGTTTCTGACCTTTGTCTCCTTTCCAGTTCGACAGTCATCAAGAATGAAAATAAAAGCACAATTTAAATAGTTTCTTAACTTCTTATTATCTAAGTTGCAGTTGGCAAAACAAATTAGATTGTTCACATCATCATCATATACTAAAAGGATACACAAAATTCAAGTCTTACCAAACAAATAGAGTTTAGAAAGGATGAGTCATTCATTAAACGTGTTTCGTAATTTCCACTAAGAGCTAATGGTTGAAAGAAAGCTGCAGAGACCTTATTCTCAAAGATCAAGACGATGGTTATTTATAATCCGCATGTAACTGAAGGTGTCTTATATATTGAGTACAAAAATAGTACATTTTGCACACACTGAACATTTACTTTCTGTCTATCACAGTCATGGTTCCCTCATCCAGTCCATCTAGTCCAACATGCTATTCACAAACACTATCTCTTAATGGATCAGTAATAGAAAAGAAAGTCTCCATGTTGTTAAGCATTTTGTTTTCCTTTTAAGAGTTTATTAAAGAAAGTCCCATCATTCGGTTCACCCCAGCACTAATGAATGTCTGTTATGTTCTCTGACTCATCTTTGTATTTAATAAACCACTGAAAATATTCTCAGAAAATTAACTGATAATATTGGTAAACTCAGATTCATATAAAGGCTGAAATTGCAAAAATAAGCAGGTTAAGCGAAATGTTTTTGAATTAGTAAAACTCCCAGATTGGTGAAAGTATACCTTTTATTCTTGAACCCACCCTTCATCCTTTTTTTATTACTCCCGGGAAAGATTCACTCTGAGATATTCTGAGATATATTGAAAGTAAAAAGTAACCCCCTATATGGTGCTTGACTGGGAAGTATAAAGTGCAGGGTTTTGTTGTATATTGGATTTGCTCCTCAGCATTGATTCAGAAATACATCCATTCTAATCTGAAAACAACACAGTTTCCTTGCAGTTAAGTAAGATAGCATAATGATATGAAATGCACCATTTCAGTTGATGTCATTGAAGAATAGATATTTAAATGAGGGTCCAAAATGCTCATTAAATGTGCCCTTCCCACAGGAGACCAAGCTTGGCGAGCGAGAAAATAAGATTTAACAGAACCTGGCTTTATTTATCTTTAAACACTGAAGATGCTAACAGCTAAATACAACACTGCATTGAGGAAAGAGACAAAGGAGCTCGGGATTTGGTTGGGGATGGTGTCTCAGGGTCTCCAGTACAAAAAGGACAGACTCCCCACCCCCTGCCCCATGTTCAAGCAATGTAACTTTTTGTTCTGATGTAACTTCCTGTTCTATCCCAGAACATGTGAATCTCTTATTTATGAGATACATTCAACAACAAAAAATTTGGAAGTGCTTCCGCAGGACTAAACAGCAAAGATCAGGTTTTGTCAAAAAAAAAACGAGATCTTCAAATATTTTTTTATTAAATCTTAAATTAGATGAGCTAGAGCTCAGCCAAAGGTCACACATGAAAGAAGGGTGATGACGTGAAAGAACTTTGTGAAATGGTTTAGCATCTGTCTGTTTTTATGGGGAGTTTAATAATATTCAGAGTTGGATTTTGTTTTTGTTTCAATATTAAAAGCCACCCGCACGATACATAAAATCTTAAGCAATTGAATACCTAAAATATTGAAAACATTTCTTATTTGTAAAAACCTGATATATTCATAAAATCCCAGGTGGCATCCCACAACATCTGTATTTTCATTTCTAATTAATAAACACATTAAATTCATCACCTCCCATGATCCAGGTTACATATAATCAGCTGAAGAAACCAACACAACACAAAACACAAGTAACACCACAGGGAGAAGGAGCATTGGCAAAAACATAAGAGTCTATTTTATTCTACATTTTGTTTTGTTTTTAGCATTGACATTATATACAATATGTAGTTGAATGTGAATTCAAGCTTTTATTCATTTCCTTTGCGTTTAGTGAGTATTTTCTTGAAAAGAAACTCAACTCTTCTCTCTTCTTGGTAGGGGAAGAAGGAAGCTGCGACTTTCCATCGCAGGCGTCTAGCATAAACATCCAAAGGCAGCATGGAGAAGCTCAGCAGATAGAGGAACATCAGAGCCACCACAACACCAGGGTTCAGCTGACTTGACTGCACCTCACACATATGAGGACTGGTTTGAATGAGGGCTGTGTAGGTTTTGTTGAAGTTGATCAATTCAAAAAGACAGTTTGAGGCAAAAATTGGACATATGGCCGGCTCTGTTTCAACCTGAGTAGATTGGAAGAGAAGAAAGATCAGAAACCTTGCATTTTTTGTCAAAACAAAAAGCTCAATATACAGTGGTGCTCATAAGTTTACCCACCCTGGCAAATTTTCTGATTTCTTGGCCATTTTCAACAACCATAAATGCTGCATTTGAAAAGGAGTCAACAAGAAAAGCATGAAGGCAGGTCACTGATGTTTTAGGGATGTGTGAGCTCCACATGTAGAGTGAACTTGTTAACAATTGATAGAAAGAAGCATGCAGCATGTTATCAAAGGATACTCATCAGCTTCGCATGGAATGTTACTAGATGTTCCAACATGACACTGATCCAGAACACAGTGAAGGTTCTGAAATCTTTGAACCACTCTTTGGAAAACTCAAACGTCCATTTCATGCAAAACAACCCAAGAATTTACAATAGTTGTCAGGAAGAAATGGCTGTTTTACCAACAGAAAAGATGAAGAACCTCATAGACAACTACCTCAAGAGACTTCAGGGTGTGTTTACTTTTGATCAGGGTCATATGGAAGGTTTCTGTTGTCAAAGACTAAACATAGTAACTTTGAGTGGCAAAAGGCTGTTGTGTTATCATTCATATTTTCTGAAAAAATGACCAAGGAAGCAAGGGTGTTGCAAGGGTGTGTATGAGCACAACTGTAGAGCATCTGTTTGTGCTTGCTTACCTTAAAGTTAACATTGATGCTGATATTAGTGGATGGTATGTTTGAAATCCAAGCCACACCTGAATTCACCAAGTAATAAAAAAAATGGTCCAGAACTAACAAAAAAACAGTCATTATCAGGTACAGGGTGATGATCAGGGCTGGAGTCAGACATCTGAAAAGCTCCTTTTTGGTTATTCGGAAACTGGTAGAATTCACTCCATCTTTCACATCTTTTAGTTCAACCACAATCCTATTCTCAACTCCTTTCTTCCTAAGGGCAGCTGTGATGTAGGTGTTGTCAAACCTCACAGATGTCAGATATGACCATAGGTACGAAACAGATTCAGAAAACAAGTATAGAACAAAAACAGCAGCAAATATTCTGCTGAAGAGTAATTTCAGACTTTGGATTTGACTTTTAACGTCAGAGAAATCATCCTTCACTCGTTCACTCAAGAAATGCAACCGTTCCTTCACTTCAGAGATGTTGATTTTGGTTGTGTGATCAAAATCATGCAGAGTTTGCACGAAACTCAAATCCACTGCATCTGCAGCTCTGCCGACCAGATTGTCCTTTATAGTGTTGATGAGCTGTGAGCTGTTTAATAGACTTTGCGAGAGCTTTTCTGATGTGCATTTAACAACATTAGTTAGAGTTGCGATGTTGGCAGCTATATTGGGTAGGATGTACAGGACTACGATCATCACAGAAGTGGAGAGTAGTAGCTTACGTCCCTGTTGGGTGAACAGTGTTGGGAAGATTAGCGTGAAGGCACAGCGGAATGGGTGGATGATTGTCAACAAGAGAGATACCGCTGTGGCATAGATGGCAACTGCAGCAAGTACAGTATGAATGCCATATTTCAACAGATCAATCAGCCAATAGAAAAGCAGTGTGCTTGTCACAGCTGCCACTGAGAGACAGACAGCAAGCAGTATGAGAAGATGGGCTGAACTCTGGAGAATCGGGGAAGAGTAACACAGCCAGAGCCTCTCCAGACAGTTCCGAACAGTGGATCTAACAAACACATGATAAGAGATCACATTAAAGCTATTGCAATACATTTTTCACATAAATTTGAATAGCACATTTTTGTAAACAGGATTAGTCAAATACCAAACGTCAGCAGATTGAATTGTTATGTTTGTTTATTTCAAAGGTGGTGGAGATGCACTTTTTTAATTAAACTGCTATATCAATAACATTTCAGTTAACTAGTATTAATTTTATATAATAAGCACATTATATGTGGTTACCTTGCCACTTTATTAGGTACACCTGTCTTACTGCTCAGAAACTAATCAACTAATTTCTAATCACCCAATTACAACCTGTCGCCAAGCACTGTCACTCATTTGTTTACAAACAGGAAGCGCATTGGCAGCCGAAGCAAGGGCTATGTTGCTGTTTACTATTTGATCAGCGAACCAAGAAACTTTGTGTTTTTGCTCATAAAGTGTCAAATAATCATTTTATAAATGCAGGTTCAGCTGACAGGAGAGAGCTCCTCTGTGTATAGGTAAGAGTTTTTTGATGGAAATGGTTGTTTCAGTTGGGTCACCTTCCATTTATTTGATACAGGAAAAAAATTGAAATTGTATTTAGTTTTTGCAGTGAATTCTCAGAAAGTGCCTTATGTAGAAGTAGATCCGTTTGGCACTTAAATCATCCTGATCAGACATTTAAGTGAGATGTAGGGAAGAAAATGTTCTGAAGTGATGTGGTTCTTTAAAGTGCTACTTATTTTAATATGCCAAATAAATTGTCTGTGGCAGGATCCCAGAGGTCATAGACAGATTCAACCAAATTTCCCAGATTAATTCATGTTCTCACTCAAAATTCTTGACTTGCTATTGTTAAAAGTATTCTGTTTAAAGTCTTTTTCGGCCACACTTTGCACCAATTGTCAAATTCAATATTTACTAACAAAAATCATGTTTTAAACTCATTGCTTATCAGAGATATTGCTATAGTTACAGCAAAACTAAAGTTTGTGTTTTCAGTAAAAAAGCTAATTTAATCTTATCAGTGTCAGCTTCTGACACAACCATAGTGCTAAATCAAACCAGTTTAAATGTAATGTAAATCCAAAGATTTTTACATACCTGAAAGAAAACGAAGAGACGTCATTGTTTCCCAAGAGCATAATTTAGTTTGGTTCAAAGAAGGTTAGAGGAAGATGGTGAGTTTATCAAAGCAATAAACAACCGGTCTTCCTCACACCAGAATCATTCTGAACCATTTTGAACTGGACATCACATGTGCACACACACACGCACGTATCTAACCGTATGACTGTGAGCTGGGTGCTGTACACACAAGAGCTCTGACTCATCAGGTTGCTCAGCTTCACATGAGGCACAACGAAGAGATCACGAAGAAACTCATGACAATTCAGAAGAAGTAGAAGAAAAAAGTTTTTTTTCCCTAAAAACCACTAAAGGGAAGATGTGCAACTGTTTTTGCAGAAGTGTTTTGCTGTGCTGCTTGTTTCCAGAAATTTACATGGAAATGTTCACTTTTTTCCTAAACTGTCATTTAACAAAAAAAAGTTTTCTTTGAAACTTTTGGTGTTTTTTTGGGTTATTTTACCCTTAGTCTCTGTACACACAGGTACGTGAGCCAATCACGCCGGCTGTTGTCAATCAAGGAATGATGCCAACCCACCATTAGAATCGTTCTGAAATGTTTGCGTTACGAAATAGAATTTAATGCTGTGCACATTATATATAAATATTAACAAAAATAATCATTTATTCAATTTATTAAAAATCAGTTTATTGTGTAATAGTTTAATATTATAAAAAATATCTGTAATTTATATATATATATATAAATATATATAGGCACCGGACTATTGAGGGTTCATTTTAATTTAATAAAAATCTAAAGAAACACAGAGAGTGACAGCTACACACAAACATTGTAGTATTATTAAGCAAATAAATACAATTTTCAAACATTAAAACAAGGCTACAGATTTTTTGTTAAGAATTTGTATATAACATAGAGAACATAGAGCATTAGAGAAGTGTCTTCCAGGCACAAGAGGGCAGTGCTGAGCAGGAAGGAGTCAAGGATTTCCTCACTTGAGTAGTTTTCTGTTTAATTGTAGTTATTATGTTTATCTACATTATATTTACACAATCTAAATGTGTCCCCACACATCTATCCTGTTACATTTAGAGCTGATGTAGTGTGTGTAGCCACAGTGGATGAGGAGCCATTCAAAGGTCTTGCCCAGTCAGGGTATGTGTCTAGACCGAACATAGGAAAAGCCCATGTGTTCATGGCCAGAGCCACACACAGAATTCCCAGGATGTTCATCACAAGGCCTGTTTTTACCTGTAAACACACCAATCCATTTATTTCACATGAAAACAGCATTTGTGAGCACTAGCTTAATCAATTTGTTACATTTATTTCAGTTTACTCACCATATCTTTGACCAGCAAATGACCTGAGGCAAAGGCAATTGAATTTGGTGGTGTAGAAACAGGAAGCATGAAAGCATAAGAGCAGCCGGTTGTTGCCGGAATCATGAAATAGAGCGGGTTGATGTTCACGCGCATGGCCTGGAAAAAAGGGGATTATCATTCCACATTGTTGTGCAAAAAAGGATATTGAGAACAGAGAAGCAAATTAGAATGATGTTTGTAATTGTTAAACTCTCCTATTGTGTATCAACATAGGGTCCACTTTTGCTGCACGAGCATTACGTTTTGCAATTACAAAGTAGATTTCAACAGCCGTTCTGACATTTAAATGTCTTGTAAATATCTTTCTCTGCTAATGATCCAGATGACCATATTTTGTTTATTGTTTCCAGGGTAACAAAAACAATTTTACTACTTTTGTACTTTTGGATGCTTAAGACATCTGTATTATGTACAGCTGTCTAAAAGCTTTGTGCTAGTTTTGAGAAATGCCTCCTTGAAACTCCAAAAGGATTTGATGAGAATGTATACGTTTATATATTAAAAGTGCTCTAATTATCTAACTCTAAAAATGTATAATTCAACACTTTTTACAGTGTTTGTAGTTTAACAGTATTTAAGTATTTTTCCACTCTCCAGTAATTGTAAAACTAAGAAGTATTAAAACCTGGTGGACAACTTGTTGTAAATTCAAGAGTCCTGTAATCAAAGTGTAGTTAATTAGGTTTTCCCCCTAGTGGGTTCTTTCTGGTATTTTTAATATTCAATAAACCATTTTTTATTTTTTTTTGTAATTTACTCTAGTTCTTGCTTTTAAGTCTTTTTCCCTTTATCACCACAAAACGTGACAGACTGTACATACTAGTTCAGCAATGACGGGGAGGAAGATGATGATGGTGGCGGTGTTACTGGCAAATTCTGTAAAGCAGGCGATGAAGGCTGTGATGAGGATGACAGCAACAGGAGGAGGAACCTGAACCAGGGGGTGCAAGTGTTTTCCAATCCATACAGCTAACCCTGACTCCTATAAGCAGATAAAGTTAATGTAAGCTATATTTCCACTTTTGTAAATTATCAAAGATTTCTCGCACTCAAGTTTTTAGAGAAATTAATGTATTCAGCTTTTAGCTTCTTCTTTGAACCTCAGCTTCATTTTGATTGCAATAAGCAAATGGACGATAGTGAAGTACCTCACAGCCTTTAGCCATTGCAAATCCTCCACCCAGCAGCAATATAATATTCCACGGCACACAATCTTGAGCTTTTCTCCATGACAACAGAGGCACGTATGGGGTATTTGAGGCTGGAGAAAGAGATGGTAAATTATGGAAATTCATTATAATGTGTAATGGTTTTATAATGTGTGGTTGTCCTTAATACAATTACATGTGAAAAAAAAGCATTTGGATGTGGAAGAGTTAAAAGGAAAAGCTAAAAACATTCAAAATATATCTTGCAGAGCATTTGAACCACAAATCCATTCAAAATACATGTATTCATATATTCATAATGCCATGTAGACTTTGAGATGGTTTTATCAAACTGCTCACTCTTCATTCATGTGTTGCCCAGAAAATCGTCTGGAAACGCAGTGCCTTTGACATCTCAGTTTGATTAAACTTTTTGAACTGCACAGGGAAAGAAAATTGATTCAGAAATGGACAAGAGAAACCTTGCAGGAGATGAAATGTAGAAATTTGATACATTTGATTGATATTGGGAGTGTCGTTTCCAGAAAAAACAGCCCCACATGACGTGAAAACAAAATTCTCCCCCACAACGCCTCCTTTTGTCCATTTTCAAACTCTCTTTAATAGTCATGTCCTTTGAGTGGGATGTATGTGAAATTAACTATAGATAAGGTTTGTATCTACCTTTATCATCAGAAGAATCAAAATAGCATGAGCTTAGCTGCTCTGATTAGAAGGGAGAGGGCTTTGTCAGCAGCTGAAAACTCCCATGTGGATTTGCACTTTATAAAAACTATTACTGAGCTCCCCTCCTCTCTTTCTCTCTCTCTCTCTCTCTCTCTCTAAATTAAAATTTTTCTACACAAATGCTTTCAATGTGTTGAACGGTTACAAAACTTGTACAGAAACCTTGTTGAAGGCTCATAGTGTTGTTAATCTAAATCATAATAATGGTTCAGATTGTTAATTCCATGTAAAAGAATAGAGGAAATATGGTAAAGGTGAGGAGATTTGTGTGAGATTACTGTAATCTCAGTTCACATAGTACTCTGCAGGATCTCTCTTGGGAACGCAAATCTGAATCATTAACATTCCTTGCCTTATTCAACATTAACCACACACACGGGTTCATGAAAAATCATTGCCAAAAAGAATGACTGTTCTCTTGAAAAAGCCCTAAACTCTGTGCTGTGATGTAACAGCATTTATTTCTGCAAATATATAATAATCAAACTCTTACAAATAATTACAAAGTATTGTTGACTTCCTCAAGTTTATAAAGTTCATTGGCAGCTGTCATGAAACCAGAAGATCGAAAGACCACCCACTGACCTCTAGAATCGAACCACCAGCGGAGAGATGGGCACTGGGATGGGAAGAAAAACAGGATGGAAATAATGATGACTCCTGTAACAGCATCAGACACATAGCTGAAAAGAAATAAACACAGACAGGCTTGTATCAAATATCTTGTAAACGCTTCATATACAGGATTATATAAAGGATTTATTTTTGAGTATTTTTAATATTTTTTATATCAATTTTATTGACGTTTTAACCCTAAACAGAGTATGGTTTCAATTTAGACTGTAAAACAGTGTAAGAATTGAGCAATATAGACAAGTTTGAAGTGTTCACAAATCATAGCTGGAGTATTCCTGTTGCGATGTACTTTTTATTAAAAGTTTTCTATCTCTTGAGCCACTCATCATCAGGAAAATGCAAGATGAGGAATAGGCATCAGCCCGACAGAGCCTTTAGCTAACAACCATTTTAGTCTCTCACCTGAAATTGGTGAATTATTTTTTTAATACATTTGCATTTATGCAGTTGGCTGATGCTTTTATCCGAAGTAACCTGCATTGTTAGTGATGTCCACATTTGATCAGCACAACATAACCGGTATATTAGTCTTTTACATGCTTTGCAGGAAGTTTCTGGGTTCAAATTGCGGCTTGTCTGAGCAGACAGGTTACTTGGAGTCTATGGATCCACTTCATCCTGTTAAATCATTTTGAAACTAATATTTGATTAATTTAGTGCAGGCACCATTTCGCCAATGTCCCTGTGACATTATATGTATAAAGAAGCATTAAAATTGCTTCAGAAATACATTTTATTACTAAGCAAAATGTATGCCATGCTATTTTATTGCAAATTTAACATACAACATTGATAAAATCCACAAAAAATGGTCAAGATCTTTTAATTGATATGTAAATTAATATATGTTTGTTTAAATGGATGTATTTACACAAATATCTTTACTAAGTAACATTTTGTTCATGTCCCCAGTTTTTACTCATTCCTATTACTCTAACTAGTGAAATTCCATAAATCAGTTTTTCAGCAGGAAGTTCACTTGGATCTTTAGAAGACCATTGGAAAAGCAAAGGCAAATTCTCTCAATTTCAACATATTGGATGATTTTATGAGGATATTTTGGAGCGTTGTTTAAAAAATACCTTACAGTGGCTGAAACTTTGATCATTATTACATCAAAAATGCTTTAAATCAGTTTTAATTCAAGCAAAACATTATGTAGATTACCAATAATGCGCCAAAATAAAATTTAGAGTAACAACGGTGTCTTTACCTTTAACTTTTCTTTTTTTTTTTACCAACCACCGATATTTCGGCAAAGACACATGATTTTGTAGGGAAAATGAATCCAAATGAATTATTTTTCTACTGTAACGAATCCTAATTGATGTCATAAAACAATGTAAAAAATTATCAAATTGCTCTATATTCCATGTATTAATTTTAGTGATTACAACTTTTGCCAAATTTATATAAAGATTGTTTTTAAGCTATGATGTGTTTTCATAATCGTGTTGAGCAGGAATTAGATACAACCAATAATAATAGTCTGATGTGCATAATATACAGAACACATCAATATACCATAAAGAATTAATAAGATATACAATAGCAAAGCGCAACAAGTTATTTCATTAGGAAATTCTACTATAATTCACAACGGTTGTGTTAATATTAAAATATCAAAACCATTTAGGCATTCTCATTGGTCTCATATGAGGACATCAGAGGGAAGCACTGAAACCGTATAATTGTTATAACCAGGCTATAACCAATCTCCTGTTCTGAAAGTGTGTGCTTGGAATCATTTTACACTAATCTATGGTGTTGAATAACCCAAACACATTGTTATGTTCTCTTTCCATCTCTGTTTGTCTTAGTTTGTGAGTTTAGCATGGTAGCAGAGGGATGACTCAAGGAGAACTGACATCCTGCAGGTAGAGAAAGGTCAGCTCAGTGGAAAAAGCGAATCAACTGGTCCATATTTTTGAACGTCCCTGTCAGTGCACATTAGTGTGACGGACCAGAAACAAGACAGAAAGAAAAGAAAAAGTGATAGCAGGAAGTATTTAATTTGGGGTGCACTTGTTTAATAAACCCTGTTCAATTTCACATTATCTAACATAACATAACACGTATGCTTTTGTTTTAGCAAACAAAAAAATGCATGCACTTGACATTTAGTTTGAAAAGGAATTAACTTCTATTTTTTTGGTGGTAAATGCAGCATATAATAAAAGTTGATTCCATAAAGGAGACAATTGACAAATTATAACAAGCATTGTTTTTTGTGTGTATATGTTGTCTCTAAATGTATCTCCGCCATGAGGGGTCGAGCTACAGCCACCAAACTTTTCCAAAACACCCATACAAAACACCAATCTTTTCAGACTGGTACCACTAAAGGAATTCAGGGAAATCCTTAAGAATGGATCAATTTGGGGTCAAATCTTGTGCAAAAGCAATCCTTGTGCAATAGGGAAATGGGAAAAGACAACAAAAGTATTGTTAAGATGAAATGTGGATTTGATTGTTAGTTACAGTAACTAAAAACTTTGGTACATGATAGAGATGGGGGTTGGTTTAAATAACGTATAGTGGCAAAGGTAACATTATATTATGTCACTGACCTCTCCCTAGCAACCAGGCTGTTTACCGTAGCAACCAATTTGGCATATCTCTATACAGTTTAGGAAAATTATTGAAAAATGGGGGTTAGTTTTTGTTCCTCATTGTGATGTTGGCTTTAAACGCAACTTTTACAAGCCAACATCAAAAGTGGTGTGCAAACTTCTGACACATCTAAGGTAAATAACAAGTCTCTCTGACATTGACCAACCTATGAAATGATAAAATGATAAAATACTAGTTATTCTAGAAGCAATTCATACATTGTGATGTTTAAATCTTTAATTCTCTTGTCAAAATTTTTATGTAAATGTGTAATTTCTTCAATGAGAAAGCTTACCCTTTGGTGAAAAAGACTGACCATCCTGTAACAAACTTTGGATCTCGTGTGAACAGGAGTACGGCAAAAATTACAAAAAAGAAAGCGATTGATCCTTCTGCAAATCTAGAATATATTCAAATGAAAATCAATGTGAGAAAGCAAAGTAAAAGTTAACAGTAACAGTTTTCAGTCCGTCGCTTTACTTTATTGGGCCGAGTTTCCTGTAGTCTTCGTCAATAACAGCTTTCGCTTTGGCTTCTGCAGCTTCCCGTGCATCGTGCTTACTAATACAAAGTCTGAGAACAAAACAGGCACAGTATTGATATGGAATGCATGCAGTGGCTGGACAATAAAACTGAAACAAGGTTTTAGATAAGAATAATTTATTAGGGCTCCTTTTCAAGCCAATACAGTATACATTTTTCATGATTTGACAGATGACAAGACCGGTATAGTGTTCAGAAAAGAGATCAGGTCATTGTGTGAAAATCTTACCTGACCAATTTCTCAAAAACAGCTCAACGGAGTCCATTAAAATTCACATCGAGTCACACGCAGGCCACTGGATACGTTATGAATAGCATGTGTTACTGAGCTGATAATTCAACCTTCACTATGCTCTTAATGCTTGAATGTGCCACCATTGAACATTTGCAACAATGACGCACAAGCACAGCCATGGAGGTCTACCAGTACACCAGTGGAGATGGTCACACAAGCATCTAAATCAGCGGTCTAAAATCATAATATAAATTAAAGAAAACTATTAACATGCATCTTAGTACAGCTGCATGAGTGTCAGGCTGACCGAGAGTTACAGTGTGAATGAAAATGATAATCCTGAGATTAGACCATTGTTTGTCTAAGAATGGTTCTTTCATTGAGTCACACCAACTCAAATATGTACTACCGAATATAAACAAGTAGGGGTGTACATTATATAATGCCACTCTATGTATCGTGGAGGAATGGGGAGATATCATCCAGGAGCTGAAGTGCATTTGCTTCTTGGAGTGATTGTGATTCTAGTCACTTCTGAAACGTTTTTGCCATATCGCCCTGTTTAATCTGATGTTTACTAGATTATAAATTAGCTCTCTCCATCACTTAGAATAAAAAAAGATGACTTAATGCAAACATTAACAGCGATCCCCTAGTGGACGAATGGTATCAGATGCTCTTATACAAATAAAACTAGACTCTTGCCTCCATAGCTTTGTGGTATCAAAACTTCATAAATTTATTTTTTTTTGCAATGATGGTCTATTAAATAGGTTCAATATTTGTGATCATGGACAAAATATCGAGGTATGTACCGTATTGTGAGCTGAGTGTATAGTTACACCCCTATATGCGTGGGAATTTTGCTGAAGAAACAATTGCAGTTCTGAAAACTGAGCATGCTGGTCTCTGTGTCTTCACTTGCAATCCTAATCTTGAGACGTAACACAGATTGTTTCTACAACGGAAAAGTGATATTTTTATCTGTAATATTCCAGTCTTTAAGACTGCAGCATGACAGTTACCTGTGTAAGTGATATGGCGTGTGAAATTAAACTATCATGGTAGACTTGATATAGCGACGGGTTTGTCATTCTGCCCTTTAGTTACAGTTAAAACATAAATGACAATCTTTGGAGCAAAATTTTGGTTGCCTCAGAATGGTTCTCTCAGAATTGTACTTTGGGAATCAGAATGGTTCTCAAATATGCATCTGACAAAACACTAGGGTGTTTTTTGCTGAATAAACCATTGCAATTCTGTCTCTGTGTCTTCACTTGCAATACTAATCTTGAAGCTTAAAAAAAACATTGAACATTTTTAAAATTGCATTATTCCAGTCTTTGATGATGGCCATTATCTGTGTTACTGTATCAGTGGATGCGGAGCTTTCATGGAAGCCTGTTTTGATATTGGGGCAGGTTTCTTGTGGTCTATGGCTTGCCATTAATGGTGAATATCTTATTTATTTGATAATATATGTGAAAACCTTTGAAGTAATTGTAATATATCATAATAGAAACACACTTAAATGTAAGTATTTACCGTGTATTTAGCCCACCATAGAGAAAAGCAATCCAAATCCAGCCCAGAAAGAGGAAGAGGACCATTAGTGGGAATGCAAAGATAAACCATGAACCAAAGTTGATTTGGTCACATTCAGGGAAGTAACTGTGAACAGATGCATTGCAAAACAAAGAAATTTTCAATTAGTAATGTGTTTTTACTTTCTGAATGAATCATAAAGGATGAATCATAGTGAGTTCACGCACGAGCTCAGATCAACTACAAAAAAAATGTATGTGAGTCGTCATGTTTAAAGACGACACAATTCCACCAGCTTTGTGTTATGTTAACTTAAGAATAAGTTTGTCTTCTATATAGAAGTGGCTATGAAAGACAGACCAATATTTGAATGTTCTGTTATTAAAAGAAGCTCTATGTTGTAATATTTAAATTTTATTCATCATAAACATTATTCTAAATGATTTAGATTCTAAAGAACACGAACGTGTAGTGTTTTCCCAGATGTATGAGATTATGTAGTTTATGCAACTTCAACTCCTCTTTTGTCTCTCAATTTCTGTTAAGTCATTATGAGACACAATATTTTTAGCTGATTAAACATTACATGTAAATCATTGTTACAAAGTACAAATGAGTTACTCAGGGATGAGTTTTTTCAAACATTGCCCCGAACGCATTCCAAATCTGTCAGTGAATAACATTCAAACGCAAGCAACAAACAAACATGAACTATATGAACCTCACAGTGAGTAGGTTTCCATCTGACATATGGAACTCACCTCAGGGCTTTTCACATGGACCTCTGAAAATGTTAACAGTTGAAACACAGCATTGTTTTGTTTTTTTTTGTTTTTTTTTCTGTGAGCATTTCAATGCTCTTTTACTTTCTTAATATGATGAATATGTGCAAGCCAAACATTTCAGGTTCAGTCTCATTAGGCTTTGTATACATCAACAATAACGATGTTGCAAAAAAATGCATGCACTTGACATTTAGTTTGAAAAGGAATTAACTTCTATTTTTTTGGTGGTAAATGCAGCATATAATAAAAGTTGATTCCATAAAGGAGACAATTGACAAATTATAACAAGCATGGTTTTTGTGTGTATATGTTGTCTCTAAATGTATCTCCGCCAAGAGGGGTCGAGCTACAGCCCCCAAACTTTGCCAAAACACCCAAACTTGTCTGATTCTGGTTGCTATATCTTTTCAGACTGGTACCACTAAAGGAATTCAGGGAAATCCTTAAGAATGGATCAATTTGGGGTCACATCTCGTGCAAAAGCAATCCTTGTGCAATAGGATGCAATATTTAAATGAAAAAGACAACAAAAGTATTGTTAAGATGAAATCTGGATTTGATTGTTAGTTACAGTAACTAAAAACTTTGGTACATGATAGAGATGGGGGTTGGTTTAAATAACGTATAGTGGCAAAGGTAACATTATGTCACTGACCTCTCCCTAGCAACCAGGCTGTTTTCGATGCATTTCAATGCTCTTTTACTTTCTTAATATGATGAATATGTGCAAGCCAAACATTTCAGGTTCAGTCTTATTAGGCTTTGTGTACATCAACAATAATACAGATTCAAGAGTTTGCTGCGTGTTTTGCATTGATTAAAAGAAAATGAAACTTGCAAAGCAATTTAAAACATTATTATGACAAACAAACAGATATATTAAAGACCTTTTTAGTGAAAGCCCAACCATTGTATAAACAAAAAGCTTTATCATTACTTGTCAAAAAAATGTTTGTTGCATGAGATTTCTGTTGGTAATATTAACCCTTACTTACTCTTGGGAATGTTTTAACTTCAGTGTGATTTTTAAATTTGGCAACAAGTTTTCTCTGTTTTTAAAACTGAATGATTTTCAGTGATACATTTTATTTTTACACATATAGTAAAAAAATCAGAAAAAATGTTTTTTCATAAAATCAAAAATGAACTCGGGGCAAATTTACAACAACTAAAATATTTTTCCCAATTTCTACACTTATCTCTTTATCTACCTCAGCTCAAATCAAAACTACCCATTTTCACTAATTTAAAATATAACTTTTTTCAATCTAGGTTTTTTACCCTTTAACTACCAAGATAATACATGATGTCATTGATTTTCAGCAGTGTAATTAACAACCACAAACACAACAAAAGGGTAGTGAATTTGAACCAATGCAAAAGGGTTAAAATAGGTATTTTCTTTTCTAGTTAAGTTCTGCTGAATAAACTGCTCGGCTGAAAGATAGAACTCCATTTGAAAATACATGCAATTAATAAAATGTGTGCTAATAGGAATAGTTCAGAAACTCAGCGATATAAATTCAAGAGGATACGAGCTTTTACCTGTCATTCAAATTACACATTAATTAAAGACATTTCTCATTTTGATAGCACTGATTGAATTCTGGGAAGTGAAGCAGATAAGAGTCAAGATTGCATGCTGCTATGGACAAAAAGGGAACGCTGATATGGAGATGAATAATATACATTATACTTACTTCATCAGGCCCTTGTTTCTGTTTTCAAATACTCAGCTGTTTATGATAAATATTCTGACAGGAGCAACTGCCCCTTAATCAATTTCCTTATGTCAATACTAAACATTAATTCCAGCCCAACACTTCAGGGTGAAACAGAGTGAGAAGCTAAATATGTAAATATCTGCACATAGCTGTTTGTAAAATTGAGCTTACAGTATACAATGAGCATGAAGTATCTTATTTGAAATGTTAAACTGGAGTAAAAATTTCTGTTATGAAGTCCACATTTGTCAAAAGGAACATTTTTTGTCGCACAATGATCTTCCAGTCATGCCACAGGAAAGCTATCAAAGTTATATAAGATAACCAGAATGGAAATTATATAAAACAAATTTGTACATGATAAAATAAATAAATAAATAAATAAATAATTTAAAATAAGGGCGTTACAATGCTGTGCTCAGTGTGAATTTTCAATTAACTCTAACCCTAATTAAAAGAGTAAAAATGTGAGATCAACTGAAATGACAATGATTTATGTTCATTGAACGTTATTTCTGATATTCCCATCCACTCTCTAGAGAGTAATTAAAGTTTTTGTATCGCAGCTTTTTAAGAAGCTTTTCAACTGAACATTTATTCTAACAAAAAATGTTCCCGCAACTATAGGCATCTATACAAAGTTTTAAACAAATTTTGGGAGGAGCTTATAAGGACTAGCCAATCATCTATACTTGCCTAAAATAATGAAACAACATGGTCTCTCATATAAAAATACGTTTCCACCAGAGATACATCTGTGTTTGTTCAGACTGGCCCACCTCCATCCCTTCACCCCACCAAAAATGGTCTATTCCAAGGGCCTGGAGCCCCACCTGTTTCAGTTTTCTTCACCTAGAAATAATTTTCAAAAATGACTTCACATTTGAAGGTCTGAAATGGTGAAAAAAGATTGCAATTAACCAGTTTTGTAGTTCGTGCAAGTGAATATGTGAAACACTATTAATAACCTTGAAAAAAAAAAGAAAAAAAAGTGCTGTATCAATGCAATTCTCTGCATGGCCATAATGGCTACATTAACACAAAGGTGACACTAACTGTGAATTCTCTGGTTTACAAACTGTACACAGATGTAATTATTGTATTGTAATGACATTTTTTTTGGCAAGAGTGGAAAGCACTCCCGTCCACTCTAGAGTTATTTCACTTTTTGTATTGCAGCTTTTAAGAAGCTTTCAAGCTGAACATCACATCTAACAGCATGTATTCTTCATATACAAGTCACTTTAGATGAAAGCATGAGGTAAGTGAATATAAATGCATAAAAGTATGAATCCAAAAGTTTTCTTTGCTAATTTACCATGGCAACAATGCAAATGTGGGATACCTTTTGAGTTGCCCCACCAGGATCAGGTTAGGAGCTGTTCCAGTGAGTGTTGCAGTCCCCCCAATACTTGCAGCATAAGGAATGCAGATCAAAAATCCTTTCCACACTTTCATCTGGTATTCGGACTCTCGTCTGAGCTCTTCTTGTTTCTTGCGCTCTAATCTGTCTGTGTAGTCAGGTCTAGGGTTAATGGAATGAACAGACACTCTTAGTACTCAAAATATTGCATGAATCATTGTGTTTAATCACACATAGTTCACATTTTATTCTCACTAAGAAAAATAACCTTGAATTTATATTAGAATCATTAATAGAATTATTTTAGAATCATTCCTTTCTCACTCACCTGTCTTCTGTGGTCAGAATCTGTTTTTCAGGAAGCACATGCATATTCATCTGAGAATTACCTGCAATGGAATTGATTTATAATTAAAAATGCCTCTCTGCTGTGAATAACCTTTGTTTTAAATTAATTCCAAAGGTCGTATTTTACAAATGTCAGTCTCTTTGTTTACAGTTCACAACACAAACCAAGTGAAAGATGAGTAGAAGATTTTAATTTAATATATTTATTTACAAAGAAGAAGACATAGGGAAACTCAGGAGATGGGGAAACTGGGTTACAGAGATGAAGGGAGGTGAGGTAAATGCTGTGTGCAGTAGATTAAACAGAACTGGGATTTGCACGGTCAGCTGAACATTGGTAAAGGCAGGAAGAACTGGCAATGCAAGGGTTTTTTTAATAAAGGATAAATAGATATATTCAAACAAATGAGTGCTAAGTGGTCAGGCAGTAAATCCAAGGAATGCAGGATGATCGCAAACTTGACTAAAATGATTTGCAAAAATGACCTTAGTGGTTTCCTTTTCAAGCTTTAAAAGTACAGTAATAATATTGTGCCACTAGAGGTTACAATTCAAAACAGAGACCACTTTTTTCAAGGACATTGGGGCTGGGTTAAAAGCCAATGACTGGGACAACAGATCCAGTTTCGAATCCAGATTCGAATTACCCAAGCATTCTAGCTGTAATGATTATGTTTTCAGGAATCATAATCATTATAATCATTGAAACTGAGACCTTCCTAAGTTTGGAAGTGTAAGTGGTGGGTATTAACAGGAATTGCTCTCCTTTCAGATGTGTTTGATTAGCCCCGCCCCCCATGAGAACTCTAGAAACTTATCCGATTACTTAAGCAATCCAAAGTTTAATGTCAAGTATACATTTTTGATAAAAGCAGACAAAAAATGGAAGAAGAAAAAGGGCAAATGGGAGAGGGTAAAATATGTGCCCAAACTCTCATGTTTCTTTCACCCTACCCTTTAGCCCTCCCCCGACACTTGCCTCTTTGTAAGAGAGGAAGGGCTGAAAATATATGAATCTGGAAACCCCTGCATTGTTAAGCTAAACTGTGCCCTGTGCAAATCTATTAATATAAAGTTATAATGATTTAAACCTTGTTCACTACTCTTTAATTATGTTCAGCTCTAAAACTACTACATTTTTATGCAAAAAGAATTAATAGAACTAATAGAATTTGGCCAGAGATCATTTTTTATTTTTTTTTTTTTTTTGTATTTCAAAATTATTTCCCAAAATATGTGTAAAGATAAGATTTGTCAACAAAAAACATTCAATTTGCTGAAATAGAGAAAAGGTCTGGAAATTTTGACTTAAAATCACCTTGAAGTGGCTGAAAATATCCCCAAGACCACATACGGGTTAAATTACTTTTAAGGACATCAAAACTAGTGTAAAAATGATGGTTTTTATCATTTAAAACTTTTATTAACAACAAAATTACTCCATTAGTTAACTCTGGACACTGATCATTAGGATGTTTCATAATACTCCTGGCTTAAAACAATTAGTCAACAAAAAGTCAATTCCCCAGATTTGCAGCTAACTATACATTATTTTAAAAATTTTGAAACAATCATCTGATGTGTTTTATCGGTTGCATAAGTTTTACAAAATGCAAAAGAGTGTTAATTGTGGGTCTGGTGGAATAAAGTCATAGATGCCACATCATTTTATCATTTGTTGCATGGCCATAATGGCAGCCTGGGCACAAAGTGGTGGTAATTCTCTGGATTCCACACTGTACGCTGATGTCATTAGTGTATTTTTACTTCATAATCAGCTTGCAACACACAGTATGAAAAGTATCTTTTTGTACCCACTCTCTGGATCACTTCTGGTCCTGCAGTTCTCTTTTAGAGTCTCCAGTTTTCCGAACAGGCTTTCCAGTATAGCATTAGCAATAGGCAGCATCATGGCTGTTGTGGCTGTATTACTCAGCCACATGGACAAGAATGAGGAAGTAACCATCATCCCTAAAATCAACCTGAAAAAGAAAGGCAAATCTTATCAGTCAAACTATAAATATTGTGCACGCAAACAATAAAGAGTTCCATAAAATGTGGCCCACAGTAAACCAGGCCAGATAGAAATCAATCCCAAATCGGTGTCACATAAGGACGTTCAAAGGTTAAGAACTTTTATTGCCTGTGAAGTTAAAACATTTTAATGAAAGTTTTGTTTTTATCATTATTTTATCCAGTAGCTAAAAACATTAGTTGTTTGTGAGTTTTTTTTTTTTTATATTTGTCATGATCTACTGGAAAACACTTTATTTCATTGCATATCAATAAATATTGATAGTCTTTCCAAAGCTTGATATATCTGCTATGTTTATGGCTGTAATCATGTTCAAAGCTGTCAAAGAGTCATCGATTGGATTGTTTTACTTGGATTTGTACATTGAGATCCATGTACAAACCCATGTGTATTGCTATTGCCATTTTACATATAAAAATGAAGAAAGTTGCATTTTGTTAAGAGGAAGTGGATGACCCCTGCTCTAATTGGTTAATTATATATTTTTATTTTCTGATTGTCCTTTATTTCAATCTATTTAAAGTGCTCTCGGCTTCTGCTTGGGAGAGCAAGTGTGAAAATAAACAAATCTGATGCTGTGGTAAAATGTGAGTGTATAACAACAACACACAGAATTCAAACCTTGATACTTTCAAACTGTTGCATTGATAAATGTACAGATAAGCATATATAACTTTGTAGCTTTCATAACTTTTATAATGTTCTCTGATAGCTTTTGAATGGAAGGACCAGATATCTCACTGATTTGGCAAAATGTGTTTTTATTGTTGGCCTAGAAGGATTTTACTTTAAATCGATTAAAGGTCAAATATCTGGAATAGAGTAGAGAAACTTCTTCTATACCTTCTTGTAGAGCATACCTCTTCTTAGGATCAACAAACTGTTTTTTAATTTCTAAGCTTGTTTGGATAAAAGTATCTTCTAAATGCATGAATGGTAAATGTCTTTCCCAAAATACTCTTTGTTGCTCCAAATACTCATCATTTTCAGTTATGTGGTATATTTTGTCATAGTATTCCAGACACTTTTACTTTAGTAATTTTTTGTAAGCATCATTCTTGCTTATGTAGAGTCTATACATGATGTTGTAAATATCCTGCTGCATCTTATCCTGTTGCGTATCTCTCTCTAATTTCCCAATTAATTTGATCTAAAATATATCATATAAATGTTGACAAAAAATGCCAAAAAAATACAAAAGCCATTTTATGGTCCAGCTTTATGGTGTCGTGGACCATGCTAGACACAGTTGCGCAGAGTGACTTGGGTTTGATTCCCAATACTGTGGTCTTTCCCATACCTCCCTTCATTTTCTCCCGGATCGTTTCCTGTCTCACCCTACTGTCCTAAAAAATAATAATTTTTCTGCACAAGTGCTCTATAAATACATTTTACTTGACTTTTTGAATACTAAGGGTTCAGAATTTTACATCAATAAAAGAAATTAAATATGACTTTATCTATATGTTGCCTCACCACAACAGCTAAAGTTACCCAGAGTGCAGAAACCCGTCAAACTAAATGCTTAATTATAGTAATGACAAAAGAAAATCATCGCATCCATCAGAAAGTTTTAAAACGTGCTTGTAACATAGATTGAAATGTTAAAAACAACATACAAAAATCAACAATGTTATGGTTTCTCAGTTCATTACATATTTAGTATGTTACGTAACAAATACAAGATTTCAACATGACTCTCACCAGGCAGGTTTCACTCCTACAATCATCAACACCTTGAGGGCGATGCGACGATGGAGACCCCACTCCTCTATCGCAGACGCCATCACTAATCCGCTCAGGAACAGGAAATTAGTCTCTAGGAAGTACTGTGGACAGACCTTCTTGGAAGGCAGGATTCCCATGGTGGGAAAGAGGCACACAGGGAGCATTGCAGTGACCGCCAAAGGGAGTGCTTCGGTGCACCAGTACACCGCCATCAACAGCACCACAAACAAACATTTACCCTCCTGAAGAAGACAAACATACATGTAAATGATAATGATCTGTCATAAACGCTTACTTCCACTGAATGGAATAACAGGGATATTAAACTAATATCTCACTAACATATCACTCAGCACATGAACGTAGGTTAGCTTCTTCCAGTATGCCCCAATGTAATCAACTCCTTGCAAAGAACCTTCCATGTCACCACTGAAACATTTGTAAAAAGTACAATTTGGAAGATATTGCTTTTTAAAAATATTGCAGCAGGAATCCTCAGTTGCCATTACAACAACGTTCAAATCTGTTAAATCAATCAAATAAATAAACAAACCAAGGAATTCAGCAATGGTTTTTGCAAAATATTATGAAAAAGTATGGGTTAGGAATCAAATAGCAGAATAGAAAAGTTTTTTTAAAAGCCAAATACTTGTGTTGTGGTCCTATTTATAATGATCTATATCAGAGTTCAGCAGATTTGGAAATACATACAGAGATACAAAAGTCGAAAGTTTGACTTGTGACCTGCTGACGTCTAACACATTGCATACGCACGTGAACACTGCACTGCAAGAATAACAGTTTAAAGACATTTTCTAAACCAGTAAGACCAGTAAGAAAGGTGTGAAGAACAGCATCATTCCAAGTAAGTGATTATTAATATATGGTTTGGTGCATACAATTTGTTTTTGTTAGTGGATGAGTAAATTATTTAGATGATCAAAAATGACAATCGTTTTGTTTTTCATGTGTATATGTAGCTTCATATTTATGTCCTGTGGATTAAAGCTCTTTCCCGCTGTCAAAATTGTGCTAAAACACAGCTAAAGCCATGGGTAAACATATTAGCAAATTCATTGCAGCACATTTCTGATTCCAATAAGCGTAAGTAGAGCTTATTGTTGTGTAACTTAACTATTAAGTGCAGTTTGGTGCTACTTTCATGCATTTTAAATGATGATATCTACACAAAGTGAAGACTTTGTAGTTAAAATGTAAAACTTTTCTCTATGTAACTGAGCATCCTTAAATGATGCAACGAACTACAAAGAAAAATCACTTGCTTCCACCCATCTGAATTTAGCACCTCAGCAAAAACATGGGCAAAGAAAATCCACAATAAAGTATCACATTGGTGCCGTTTTAATAATAAGTTCATTAATAGAATTATTATTGCTGTTGGCTTGGTGTCATTTTTCCTTTTTATAATGCATGTTCTTAAAAAGGTCACATTAAGTCAAAGACAGGGTATTTCATATGATTTCTAAATACCAACTTTCAAAAAAAGTATTGATCCTAATTAATGATTGGTTGTTTTGATATCCACATTCTTTTACTCTTTTTAATCAATTCAGTTCCGCATTTAAGTTGTATCAAGTCATACAACTGATACAAGTCATTCTAAAGAGGCCATAGCAGTGGATTTAATTCAACTTTACCTTAGGTGGCACAAAGAAGAGAAGAGGGAGCAGCAGCAGTGGAGCTAAAATCAGGATGAGCTGTTTGTGTACGCACCACAGCTTCCTGGAAAACTTTGAAAGGTCCATACTGGCATAAAATGAGTTTCCTTCCCTTGTTTCCTTCCCTTGTCTTGACACTGGCACACACTGCAGCCCTGGTGCTTGGTTTCCAACTTTATTACTTAAGTTTTATTATTTTTTAGCACTGCAGGAGAAGATTAACCAATGGCTTACACGTTAACGCGCTAAGACCCTCAACTTTAGCCTTCAACGTGAGTTGAAGACTAAAAGCAGCGGTAGACTTCAAGGCATTACAGCTTCTATGAGTTATGTACTAAATATATTGTACTTCTACAGCTGTTAGTACAAATTTGTAACCGGAAGTATTTATTAAAATATACTTTATAATTGCAGGTACATATTTCTATATCTATTAGTTAAATAATCAAATACATTCAACCATTTTTTGAGCTTTTTCCACATTCTACTCCATCATTACAAATAATATTCAGTAGAATCATTTCTGCATCATTGTGAAAAGAAGGTGAAATTTGGTTTGCATTCAATTGTTTGATATAATGAACTGCCTGGTGCTCATTAAGCAAAAGAGCAAAAAATTATTATTGTAAGTAATGTCCATATATTTATCATTATAGTAAGTATTTTTCAGCATCTAAAATGTAGGAATATTTTGCTGTTGCATATGTGGGTTATACCGTACTAATCTTGGCTTTTTTGATGAGAAAAAAAAGCACATCGAGCACATTTCTGCTTAGGGCCCCCATTTGGCCATCTTCGGCCATGATTTTACACTTTAGGTGAATTTACAGATGAGGGTCAGGATGATGAGGATCAGAATGATGATGCAGAGGAGGATCGGGAGGAGGAGGACAAGGATATGGATGAGGCTGAGGATCGGGATAATGAGGATGAGGATCAGAATGATGGTGAGAAAGATCATGAGAATGATTATGATGATGATAATGATAATGATGAGGAGAAGGAGGGGGAGGAGGATGATGAAGAGAATGAGGATGATTGGGATGAGGATCAGATGATGATGACGTTTATCATGTTCAGGTTCAAGCAATCTGTTCAGGTTTTAGGTTTCTAATATACTATTATTCTTGCATCAACGCAAAACCATGTTTAACAGAAATGGACCATATAATAATCTTAAACCAAAATCCATTTCCTAACAGTTAGAGCAAGTCTAAAAGCACTGTAATATCTGCTGAGCTTCTAAACTGGGTCTGTCTGTTTTTAGCTACATTATAGTCTCTCCGTATGAGATTATGTAATAAATGATAAATTGAATTGTTTCGATTGCTATGTTTTCTTAGCAGAGTCTTAATGCTTGAATCTAATATAGTTCTTGCACACGTTGCCTAAAGGCAGAAATAGGCATGCTTATAAACAACAGACAGTACTATCTTGAATAACAAAATACACATTTGAGTACATGCATAAATTACTTATTCTGCATCATGTTATGTGAATGGAAGGAAGTGAATCTGATTGTAATTAAGGGTTAGATTAGTCTGGAATCTGTCTCTTGCGCACAACCGAGTGAGCAATTCTTATGTCAGATCTCAATCCTACTGTTATTTTCTCTCATTATAACCATAAAGACTCACTGAGACAGGAAGAGCTATGTTTAAGAAAATGAGATCTACTGATTGAATCAGTCTGAAAAGAAAAAAACACACCAAAGAAAACTCTATCACCACATCTAGAATAAATCTTGAACATTAAAGCATCTCTAGATTTCATGTTCATGTTTCTTTTTTCCTTGAAACATGAAACAATGACATTTTCTTTAAATGTCACCATCATGGCTCTTTTCTTATTTTTGCACAGATTAACATCCATGTTGTTCCAAAAGGGCAAAGAATCTCCAGTTCTGGAAATTTGAAAATAATATTGAATCCTGTGATATTAAGCATTACATCACTGTTTTTTGTTGTTTGTTGATATTTTATGTTTTAAAAATATATAATATTATACACAGTAAAATCCTAAGAGTTAAATTAACTCTACTCGGAGTATATTTGGTCCCACTCTGTATAGAATTAAACCGACTCTGAGAAAGAGTAATTTAATAATCTATTTTCTTCATGTTTTTCCAAATCTGCATGGAAAATGCAAACTAAATATTAACTATTCAGAGAGGGACCAAGTCCACTCCAGAAAGAGTAAAAACAGACAAAAATAGACTGTTTAGTTCAAATAGACTTATTTAAATAACTCTCCTTCAGAGTTGGTTTAACTCTATATAGAGTGGGACCAAATACACTCTGAGTAGAGTTAATTTAACTCTTAGGATTTTACTGTGTAGGCATATCTTAAAGTTTCGATTTTGGCAGTTTTTATTGGGTGAATGTTGTTTAAAATAATAACAGACTTTTAGTTTTTGCATAAAAAAGAAATCTCCATCCAACTTTAGACAGCTTTGACAGCACTGGAGTTTTATTTGGTCTATGTTTACATATCACACATCACCTGACCATGGTTTTGACATAGTTGCACCTTGATGTTAGCTGGAATTTTGTTATTTAAAAAATGAAATTGTCTTCCAGAACTTACGGATCTTGCAAATGTTACTTTTAAATTTGAAAAAATATATATATTATTGTACTTTATCCAATCCTAAATTATTATGTCTCTATTCCCCATACACAATTTCTAGCAGACAAAAGGGTATCATCTGTTTATGCCCCATCAGTTGTTTTTGTTCAGAAAAATGAGACTAAATTCCTGTATTTTATTTTTATTGGAAAGATGGCAAATGTTTAAAAAAAATATATTCAAAGCACTTCATTGGGCTGGAAATAGCTGAAATGTATTCTTCTAATAATCGTACTAATACATTTTATTTATATAGCGCCTTTTTAACTGATTAGAAAAACATTACATGAGCAGGACATCATATATAACAAATATTAATCAGTTTCACAGTGGAGCATATGTAAATATATATAAAAGGGTAATGGCATTGAACATAGAAATCAGTTGCGCAAATCAGAAGGATAACATGAGTGAGTTTTGAACGGAGATTTAAATTAAACTGTATTATTACCAGAAAGAGTTAAATGTGGCCAAGTATTCCAAAGCTTGGGATTGCACTGAATTAACTGCCATTCGCCCAACATGTATAAAACCATCCGCTAAATATAAATATTTGTTGAAAGTCATTTAGTAACTTTTACATTTCAGATAACTAATGAGACTTATTTATGTCCTGTTGGTTCCATATCATTAGAAAGTGAAAAACTAACATGATTTTAGAATAAAGGATCATTAAAATGTTTGGCACATTCTAATTGAATATGAACTACACAAATAAAACCAAGTACATTTTGATGTATTTTTCTGTGCATTTGTTACAATTGTTAAACGTTTTTTAACAATGTGTTAAAAAAAGTGACATTTGTTGAGGGTGAAGGAATCACATTGGTGCACTTTCCAAAGATTTAAAACTTTCTCAAGTGTTTGCCATGTTCTTGTGTGTGGGCACTGCATAGGAAAAGGTCTTGATAGTAATAAAAATTAATAATGCATAGACACCCACATGTATTTGGGAGATTGGTCAAATAATGCTGAAAAAAATATCAGGAGTTTAACGATGCAGCATCATACAATGCCTTTCATTTACATGTTAAATTAACCAAATGTTTGCATTTTCATAGGATCAAGCGTCAGCAGTGTGAATACAATTAATTAGATGCAGATACCACGGGTGAACAGCACACTAATGTCCTTTTAATTCAACTTGGCAGCTGTCAAAATGGTTTAATATTGCACACTTGTTTAATATGTTTCATGTCAAAATGATATTGAACATCTGGAAACAAGTAACCTTGACATACATTTGGCCGGATCTTAAAATGATGATGCTGTCTACAAAATATTGTTAGTCTATAAGTATCGACACAGTGCTACCGTATACAATTTATATAACAAAATAACAAAAGCTCAATGAGTCAGGTAGATATGATGTGGACATAAGTGGACTTGTAAGCAAAGGTTATCCTCCCCACTGCTACATGTTTTGACAAGGATATAACAACATGGGATTACAAAACATGGCAGAGAACTACAGCTGCTTTACTTTTAATGTCAAGGTGAAATCTGACAGGGAATGTATTCATTTCCCAGACAGTCGTGACATGAAGTTCTCCATCTAATATCTGAATATCTTTTCATCTAACTCTCTTCTGATCTCAAATGAGTAATGAAATACTTAAAAGAACCTGTTCCTCCTCCACATCGACTACACTTTTACCCTCTATCAAATCCATTTTTTTATTCTGCTGATTGATGCTGCTTTGTCATCCTCATGCAAAGTACGGCTGCAGCCTGCTTTATTGTTACATGTACCCCTTCTGGTGAATAGGGAAGATTCGGGTCAATTTTCTTCGAGAGCTATTCTCCAAATAACTCACTGCTAAAGTGTTGACTGGGAATTGGAAGAAAATTGATTCACTTTTTTGTTGAGACAAGAAAAAGTTAATAGAATTTTAGTTTAATGCACTGAATTAATATATTTTGTTTAATGTTTTTTTCATGGTATTTGTTTTTGTGTTGTTTGTTCAAAAAAAATTCTATGCAGAGAAATTTTCATTTTTTTATGTTTTTTTTTTTTTGTTTTTTTTTTTTTTGTCATGGTGTGCCATTCCAGAAAATGTTAAGTTCCAATGGTATTTTCTTTTCTTGGTAACAAAACAGAGTCATTTACGAATAAAAAATATGACTATAAACTGTAAAAGGCTGTCATTTTCTTTACCTTTTAAAGAAAATGATGCGTATGATTTAAATTCAAATTAGGTTATACTAATGTTTTGTTGTAATTAAAAAGCAATAAATCATCCTGAACCCCTTTATTCATTCCACAAAACAATTACCAGTTGTTACCAATTACCAAAAATCAATTGTTTTACAGAGACAAGGTATAATCTGAGTTAGTTTAGACATCATCAGCATTCTTTAACCCTGACCCTGATGCACTTTTGGACCCTACTCTAGTTACATATTCAGAGAAAGTACAAATTCAAAAGTTGTCAAGACTTGATTTATTCCTGGAGGTTTAGATAGTGTTACCTGACCTGTTGGCGTCTGGTGCAACTTGGGGCCCTAAAGAGGTTGCCAGTCAGTCAATAAGGGCAATAAGTCATGAGATTTACAATTCAGCAATTGCATTTAAAAAAAGGGACCTGCTTTTGGCAGTCCGGGTGAACTACTATTTTTTATTTAGTTAAAAAAGAATCCATCTAGTTTTAAACATCATTGAGCTCAATAGCAGTTTGTTCATCCATCCATCCATCCATCCACCCAATGTTCTGCTGGTGCGACAACATACAACATGCTGAAAACTACCACCTTCACATCTCAGACAAATTCACCTAAAGCATGTTCCCTCCATAAAAAGGTAGAACATACAAACTCCACTTATTGAGGCGTTTGGCGTTTAGACCCAAGTGTCTACTTTACTCTAAATGTGTAAAAAAACAAATTTTTTTTGATGTGTAAAACTGGGAGGCAAAAGTGCTTCCGTCTGGCTATGCTGGCTGTGAACTGCTACATAAAACAAATCATTTTGAAATTAATTTGTGTAGTATGCAATAAAAATATATTGTAGTGAATCAAAGAAAAGTGAATCCAACAAAACATTTCTTTTCCTGGGGATGCAAAAATACGCATTAACAAAAAATGGCTATGACTGTTCCAGCCTGAGTTACCTTCAAGACTGCCAGAGTATGTCCTGAAGCCTGTTTATAAGCCAAGAATCTCACCCACAGGCTATACCATCTCAAATTGTAACCATTTTAGTTTGTAATTGTATAAATTAAAATAAATTTAGTTATTAAATTAAACAACCAACACATATACTAGTTACATTTGTAAATCTAGTAAAGTTCATTTTAAGGAATCAATTTATTTGTATTTACTCTTTTTAAACACTTACAAATAATTATACGTTATCATGTTTTCTCTTGTCGTGTCCTGTCTCGTCTTGTCTTATCCCGTCTTTGAGCCATCGTGAGCCACACAAAAATAAACTTAAAACGAAAACAAAACTAGTGAAATTTGTTGACTGTATAGATTACTTTTAAAACCATTTTTGTAAATAACGTAATTTCAGTGGATATCAATTTTAAAGCTCAGATTTTTTAGTAATGGTCAGAAATAATTCTGCAGCCAGCACTTGGCGGCGATCGCCTCGGTTTGGCTTCACTTCAGCGGCCTGGTGAGGCACACTTGGGTTAAACTGATAAAACTGACTGCACATACATATTGATAAAGAATTATTCTTTGGAGTGTAAACTCAGCACCATGGGAAACAGTCGGGTCTGGAACTCTTCATGGAGCCACTGAAGCAGATGTTGAGGTGATGAGGAGAAAAAATCAATCTGCATCTCCTTGGAATAGAATCATCACATGCTATTACATTAAAGACATTTTCCCACGTTCAATACGCCCAAAAGAACATTTGCTTACACTCAATTTATTCTCTTCAACATGGAATAAATTTACCTATTTACTGTTCATGGTGTTCCAGGCAATTTAATTTTAAGCGTTTTAAATAATTATATTTTATTTACATTGCAGGTTTCAATGGCTAAAGGTTGAATATTGAGAGATCATCACAAAAAAATGTGTGATTTTCTCCTCTTGATTTAATAATTAAAATATTCTGTGAATCACAAGTTACCTTGGATACAGCTGGTAGTTCTGAGAGAACAGGGGTCTGTCTCTCTTAAGAGAAGAAAATGACTGAGGAGTTCTGCAAGGACACGTTTTTATCTCTGTGAGCGTTTGCCAAATCAGGTGATTATAATTCACATCTATCCGAGATTTTCTCACTTAAAGGAAAAAAAGAAAATAGTTCAAGCTACAAATGTAGGATGAATACTTTGAGAAGAAACAGAATATATGAAAGTTCTAGCCTTTAAGAGTTATTTTTTTACAATAGAAATGTGTTCATTTGTAATTATTAAATTTTTTCTTAATAGTGCAGTGACATTTATTATTACTATTTACGTGAGGGTTAAGCTTTTAATTTTAATTGCAAAAAAAGATGATTAAAAATGCACTCCTCATGCCAAGTTAAGCAAGATTCCACATACTGGGTCACTGTATGCCCCATGTATCATTTTGTATGATACATAACGGATCTAATATCTGCAGTGAATATCCTTCAGTGTTTTAGAACGACGCAAAAAGAGTTATTTATTTATGCTGTGTGTACATATTTGCATGTGTGTGTGTTTGTGTGCGTGTGTTGAGGTCAGACCACTTCTTTAATTGAAAATCTCAAGCAAACACACAAAGAGCAGGCGGAGGCTGACTCTGCTGACGTACATCCAGTGGTAGTGAGAGAGCCAGTTTGCTCCGAGCATCTGAATCACCGAGCATCTTTACAGGACCATCGACAACAAACAGCAGCAGAGGATTTTCATCTAGGCAGCTGTACCATCTGACTCTTCTGGAACATCTGCAGCTCTTAGCTCTGTTTTTTTAATAGTCATCTCATTATCCCAAAATCTATTTTGTGACCCTTATTTTAATTCCTACTTTTATTTCTAGTTTTATCTGTTTTTGTTTGCTCCTGCCCTTCTCTTCAGTCTCACTAATCCTGATGAACGACTCACACCTGCAGGTGTTGAAAGGACATGACGCTGCAAACAGCACGTCTTTGCCTCCTAATGGCACTACTGGTGATTCTCCAGCAGGGGCGCTGTGTGAACAGGTACAGATCCAGGCGGAGGTTTTTCTCACCTTAGGGATTGTGAGCCTCCTGGAGAACATTCTTGTCATCTCAGCTGTGGTGAAAAACAAGAATCTGCATTCTCCAATGTACTTTTTCCTATGCAGCCTGGCTGCGGCGGACATGTTGGTGAGTGTTTCGAACTCTCTGGAAACTATTGTGATTGCGGTACTCACCAGTCGCCTATTGGTGGCCAGTGACCAGTTTGTGCGTTTGATGGACAACGTGTTTGACTCCATGATCTGCATTTCTCTTGTGGCATCCATCTGCAATCTCTTAGCAATTGCCATTGATCGATACGTCACAATTTTCTACGCCTTGCGCTACCACAGCATTGTGACCGTACGCAGAGCGCTGATCGCCATCGGAGCAATCTGGTTAGTGTGTGTGGTTTGTGGGATCGTCTTCATAGTGTACTCTGAGAGCAAAACTGTGATTGTGTGTCTGATTACCATGTTCTTTGCCATGCTGGTGCTCATGGCAACCCTCTACGTCCATATGTTTCTTCTGGCTAGACTTCACGTCCAGAGAATCGCCGCACTGCCTCCCGCCGTGGTTGGTGCAGGAAACCCGTCTCCACGTCAGCGCAGCTGCATGAAGGGAGCTGTCACCATCTCCATCCTCCTTGGGGTGTTTGTGTGCTGCTGGGCACCCTTTTTCCTCCATCTCATTCTTCTGGTGTCCTGTCCACACCATCCAATCTGCCTCTGCTACATGTCACACTTCACCACGTACCTGGTCCTGATAATGTGCAACTCTGTGATTGACCCACTCATCTACGCTTGCCGCAGCTTGGAAATGAGGAAGACCTTTAAGGAAATCCTCTGCTGTTTTGGCTGCCAGCCTTCCATTTAGACATCGATGAAGACTAAAATGGTGGCTACCTGGACGAGAGGGGATTTCAGATGGCAAAGGATGCCAAGACATTTTTTACAGTCACGGTACATGGAGAAATATTCAGCATAGTTCTGAAAACATCTGCATGTATCTGGTGGTGTAATGTTAGATTAATGAACTTCCTGTTTTCACTGCAGAGGGGTCAGGAACGACTTTAAAAGCACTTAAGATTGTCATGAAAAACAAAGTGATACAATGTGCAGCTTGGATGGTTTAGGTATTTAACAAGTCTATAAGTTCAACTGGAACATTTTACTTGTTTGAATGATCATTATTGCACTAACACAGAGTGAAATTAATTATCTATTTATGAAGTAACAATGGATTACTTAGATGTTTCATGGACGTTAAATGGCCATGTCTCATGGAGCTCTGGTAACAATTTGGAACTACTTTACATAGACATTTATTCCATCAGAAAATGTTCACAATTAAATGCCCCGTTCAGATGGTACTCAGACGTTTAGTCCCCGAAATACAGATTTAAATGTGAAAATTGTATATTTTTGTACATTTGAAAAAAAAACAGTATTCAAGCTGCTGCTTCTGTCTGTGCAAATACATGTGGCGAAAGCTAAAGTGGAGTCTTGATAACAGTCTTTTGATAACTAAATATCGTTATGTATTTTCAGATAATCTGAAAGCTACCTTCTAATGTTAAAATGTTATTTTCAGCTTGTACTGTCTGTCATTATCAACTGATTGCAGTCCTTTTTTTATTTTATTTCTGCTTTTAACACATGTGGACTACTTACCGTTATGCTCATATATGTTTACATATCCTGACAATGCAAAACGATTTTTCCACTAATAGTTTGTGGTTCTGTCAAAAAACTGTGTTCACTCTTTTTGAATCATTCTCAACAGAAATTAGAACATTTGCCAGGATGTTTAAACCTATGAGCACAATTGTATCTGTCTTTTTAATTAAATTATTTATTTATTTATTTTTATAATTAATTTTTAGCTATTTAATAGCAGAATGTACTTATGCAGGTATTCTTGTCTGAAAATTCTTTGTCAGTTACATTGAAAACATTGTAATGGTTATTTTTGTATTTTGTCTGTTATTTAAAATATTATACGGCAACGGATCAGAAAGGAAGAATTCAAAGCACAAAGGAGGTCTGACCAAATAGCTAAACAGTATTATTCTTCTTTAGATAACATGCATTCATTCATATGTACTAGATTAGCATTCTGACAATGCGTTTAATGCATGAGCCTTAGCTTTTAACTGTTGTCACAGGCTTAAGCAAATCTGCATAAGCAAACCAAAACAGTAAAATAAACTGAATTTGTTTGCATTGTATCTTTTCTGCTTTTTCAATAAGTTTTTTTTATGTGGTATAAGTGTCATGATAAAAGTTTGCAATTTAATTTGGACACACTAGATTCATTGTTTTTCCTAAACAACTAAAAGTGAATAAAGTTATGGCCAGAAACTGAGGGCGCTCATACATTTATTATATAAAATGAATATGATGCTTTAATGTATGAATATAGCTTATTGGTGTTTAGAAACAATGTGCAATGGACGCATTACCTCTTTACTACTCAGACAGAGGATAGCCAAAACAAAATTATCACCTGCCTAAAGGGTGGCTAGGGTTCCAAAAGACAACTGTAGAGAGTCATTGCAGATTTGTGATGCTGCCTTATATCAAAATCATTCACCGAAGATGCTTCAATGAGTTGGGAGGAAACTGGAGGTGAGTAACTAGCTAAGGATCCTTTTAGTAAATTAATTTTCGACACTATGATAGATCTCTTGCATTTGATATTGAGTACCACCCATACCCTTTATCTTCTTATCAGATTAGATTCCATTATAATAATAAAAAAATATTTCTTAGAAATGACACTGAATTTGTGTAGCAAACATTATCAAAATAAGGTCCATGTCTGAGAAAGATCTTACATGCATGTCATTAATATACTACCTAAACATTGTAGATGCACCAGATCTTTCCCTTCATTATAAAGCATCAATCAAAAAACTCACAATAAATGGAATATCTTAACCAACTTTCTACAGAACTTTTAATTTCAAGAAGAATAACCCTACCTTTAAAAGGCCAAGAAGAACGTACCCATTTCCTCATAATCAAGAATGTAAAAGTATCCGAACAACACTATTGTTACGTTCTTTCACTACTGCAAGTAGCATGAGTCAAATTTGCCTTTGACAGTAAAAAAAGTATTTCCTAGTTTGCTTCGTCTTGAAATCATGATGCATTGATATCACTTTCATTTGTATCACTTCCCTGCTCCAATGATCATGGTGTGAAAAAAATTGTTGTTTTTTTTCAGCACAAAAGTGGGTTGAGGAAATCGAAATTTTATGTTCCAAACCTTTCAAGCACATCAAAGGCATATAAATATATATAAAAAAATCTAATCCATATTTTAATATTTAAGTATTTCTTTTAAAATATTTTTTTCTTTTGACCCAAAATGCCATAACTTCATTTGGGATCTCTCGGGTGCAAAAATGTTTGTTTTGTTGCTACAGAGGGCACCTCCTCAGCAACTCATCTTCTTTGTGTTGTGCTTGATTTAATTTATCGAGCTTTGAGGAAAAAACCTGAGAGGCGGATATCACGATTTAAAAAAACACACTGTAGGTATCATTTTTTTGGGGCAAAATTGATTATGTGCTTTTCAATTGTGAACACAATACACTTCAGTTTTTTTTATTGGCTTTTAATCATATTTTGGAACCAAACTCCTTTTTTTACTCCTTCTCTGTGTGTGTCATTTCTCATCTGATTGAGCTGCAGCCGTATTATTATTTTGCACCTGCTGCTCATTGTGAATCAATCAGATGTCCTTATACCCTACAATCTCTTATTTGAGACTTTTCTCACCAAAACTCTCAGAGTAATCGCTGCATCCTTACCTGATCAATCCTTTCATTTCAATCTGAGTCTTGATTGAGTCAAACTATGTTTTATTTCCCCAGCTTTGAGTTATTCTCTCTATCCATTTCTGGAAACGGTGGTTGTCAGGAACTGGGAGGCTCTTTATGTCCCTGTTAGCTACTCGGTACACGGCTGCCTCCGAGCATGTACTGCTTGAAGACTCAGCTGTTTTATTGAGACTGTGGGTTTACTGGAACCTGTCATTAAGTTATTATTCAGGCCTCCAGGCCATTGAAATCTCTGAGTATTGAATAAATCAGAGTATTTTGCATTTGGGTCCTCTGTGTTTACTTTTGCAATTAATATATAAGTTATAGTCTCCTCGCTGGTGCAGAGAGACATCCTTATGAAAAAGTAAAATCACATCTTAATGTTAAAAGAGTGCTTTATGAAAAGGATTGTAGGCAATGCCCACATGACAAATAATCTGGAATCAAATAAAGCCTTGAGTTTGCTGCTCTCTATTGGCTAGCAATGTAATTGCCTTGTGACAGGTAAAATTTAATGCTAATATTGGTACTTTTTTACAAATTCAAAAATAATACGATGTATATGATGATCACATTAAATATTATATAACTGTAACTAAAACCACCAATGGGTGGTCATGTGTTGTGTAAGGGTTGCTAAGAAACAATCACACAGGGCCATGGACTACTGAATAAAGCCCTTTTTAGAGTTTTCCTTTTCTTTCAATCAAAACACTAGTCATTAACTTTTTTGTTAACTAATGAGTAGGAATTAACAAGTATTGTTTTTTCATTCAATGGTTTATGAAAATTTGATGATACGCAAAGTAGTGGTTTCATATAGTTTTATTTCTGAAATGATTATCATACAAATGTGCAAAAGCAGCCACCTTTATGTTAAACTGCAAAAAATATTAGGTTTCCAAATTAAGCTAAATGTATCTGCCAACCCCCTGACAAAGAAATGGTGCCTCATTCTTGTTTTTTCTAGATATTTCTTGGTGAACTTCACTTTAGTGAAGGATAGTCCTGGACTAATCTCTCTCAGATGTGGGCTCCACTGACGTGTAGAAGGCTGCGGCAGAAGTGTATTTGACTTTTTCCACTTCCTCTTCTTACGTTTCGCTTATTGTTATGTGAGGGAATGAAGCTGGCTTGATGTCATCTACAAGAAATTACGGAAATAGTTCTTTCCCTCCCTTTGTCTCTCTCAATCGAAGCTAAAAAGGTCTGTAGGAGATTTACTGAATCTTATTTTTCCACGACCAACCTGTTATTGCTCTTCATAAGAACAATCAGCTTTTCCATGAAGCCCTATAAGTCTTACAGCAGAAACATGATCTATTGCAGATTTTTTTATGTGTTCTTCAAAAGATATTAAATCAAATCCAGTGGCTATAACTTTTACAATACATATAACACAATATCATTTTGTGAGGTATATGAATGGGTTACATGTACACGGATAAAAGTGACATTTGAAGGCATAGACAGTTCACCATGCAGCTTTTTGAAGAACTGTAATCTTTAAATGTATTTTCTAGCTAGATATTGTACCTTCTGCTTTTTACCCTCAGTAGATACTTTTTTAGAGTCGTCAGCGATCATTTGAGCTACATCCACAGGTAATGACATGGATCAACAAAACATTAAAACAGTGTTAAACCATGGTGTTTATTTATCGATTATTTATAGGAGCTGTTGTGTCCTTGCTAACCAAAACACTCCATTAAAACATCATTTTTAGAAAATTTGTGATTTTTGTCAAAACAAAACAGGCATTTTTTTTACCCACGCATACATAATTAGCATGGGTTTTGTTTTAGAAGTGAAATATTACATGCACATTAATTAGTTTTCACCAAAAATGTGACATGTTGCATTATATAACAAATAAAAAGTTACATTTCCTTTAAATACATGATAAACTACATTTTTCTACGTCCTTTGAGCTTTGTGAAAATCTGTAAAAAAAAAACAGACATGAATTTATATCTTGATGGTATTTTTAATGGAAATATTAAGCTTCAATTTAGAGCTTTTCGATTGAAATCAAGCTCACCTACCCATATACACACAGCAGAGAGGACAAGCTTACACACAGCCAGTCCCACAATGGCACAGGTGGCAAGCAGAGACTGTGGACTATCACTCTCAGGATTTACGTTTGGCTGTGATTCATTAGTAAATGTAATGTTTGAATCCGTAGTTATGGGGGTAAATGTGGACGCACATTCTGGAGAGACACATTTGATCAAATTATGGTGAGAAACTTTAGCTTAGTGCACAAAGATTCTTAAAGGGGACATCAGATGAAAAAGACATCTTCTCTGGTCTTTGAAAAGAAATGTTTCTCATTAGTGTGTGTATAATAACACACTTTGATGTCATTTTCAGATTGTTGTTTGTGATGTCACAACTCTTGTCGCAACTTTTTGGAGAGTGCATCTGAAAGATAATGCTGTGCTGCGGATGGGTTTTCAATCCAAAAATCTTTAATGAGTGTCTAAAAATAGCCTACTGTGTAGTTTAGATAACAATAATATGATTTGATTTGGTTCAGTGGTGCAGTGGGTAGCACTGTGGCCTCTCAGAGAGAAGGTGCAGGTTCAAGTTTTGCATGTTCTCACTTTGCTGTGGGTTTTTTCCTGGTAAGCCAATTTCCCAACAATCCCAGGATAATTAAGCATATAAATTCCCCAACTGCTGCATTTCTCAATTGCTTTTGACATATAAATTCAAACATAATCACTTCAAAATGAGCCATTTTGATTTTGACAATGTAAAATGGTGTCGTGCCCTCGACAAATTGAACTAAAATCCTCTTTATATGTTACAAATTCATAAGTACCCTATAAAATCTAATCAGCCTGTGAGAAATAGACATCTGATGTCCCCTTTAACAGAAAAAAAGAAAACATTATTCATTGTAAAGCTGTTAAAAACTACAAGTGAGCATGCATTGTCTCTAAATCTGACTTTAAACGGTTAATTACCTGAAATTTTCAGCTTAATTTGGTTCTCACAGTTTTTTCCTCCCACTCTGACCCGTATTAAACACTTATAGATCCCGGCCTCTGTTGGAGAAACGTTTTGAAGGATCAGAGATCTATTTTCATCCATTGGCACAGACTCGTGGTTTTTGACTTTGGTGACATCTGACTTTGTGAGGATTTCCATTGTAGTTTGGAGAACCTGTGAGCACAGTTTTAACATTTTACTTTATAAACATTAAAAAGAATAAAAACCATTTGAAATATACAGAGTTTACTTCTAAAAGCAAACAATAATTAATTAATTAATCTCTTAGTTACCACATCCTATACTTGGGGAGCACTAAGTTTATTGGTATTAGTTATTAAAGGAATAAAGGCATTAAGCGGGTTGATAAATTAATGAATGAATATCAAAGGAATAAAGGCATTAAGCGGGTTGATAAATTAATGAATGAATATTAAAGGAATAACTCAAAAAAAGATGTACCATTACGTGCTACACTCGTGGCACTTTTGAAAAATTATAGTTGTCAACTAAATGGTGACTTTGTTAAGTAACTAAAAGTCTTAATATAAAAGTCTTGTTGCGTAAATCTGTGATGATGAAATACATCTTTATCTCTTGTCTCAGCTGTTTGTGCATGCACAGATTGAAAAGGGTAAAAAAAAAGAGAAAGGCTTGGAAAGGAAGTGCACACGTCTGCAAACGTGTCCTATTTTTCTTTTTTACTCTTTCATATCTTACACCTCGAACAAAACAACTGCGATAATTCTTTTAAATATAAAAACAAAGAGTACATTTAAATAATTACTAATGCTAACATAGTTCTCTACAACCTTTACAGATCTGAGTCTGAAATGTTTGTGTATCTCTTGTGACAAATAGAGTTTGCCCAATTTAACTGAGTTTTAAAATATTTAAATACTTAAGTTTAGTTTTTGTTTAAAATATGTTTTTAAATACTTTTTAATTCAATGAATTGTTTTTGTAAAAACAAATATAGTAGAGAAGACAATTTGTGAAACCATTAACCATCATTTTTAAACAACAATGATTATATTGTAATTAAAATGTAATGTATAAATATTCATAAAATTCCCTGTCTTGACAGCGTGATATTAAAAAGCACCTTAGTTGTTATCCCACAAGCCAAACCAGCGTTTATTCAGTTACTTCCTTTCTTTGCTATGAAGGAAGTTTCATAATGGTTTACAGATTTGTTAACATGTGATTGAGATATTATGAAATATAAAATTGAATGTTAAAATTCTTTGATGAGCATTACTCACCTTGTACCACACAACTGATGTGTAATTGTGACAGTTTTGCAAAGCTAAACAGGGTAAAACAATATTGTGTCCACAGTTTCCAAAAACAACATGGTCATCAGTGCCAACAACTATATGGATAGCCAAGGCTGAAGCAAAAACAAAAAAAAACAACATTTTTAAATCAGAGTCTGTCAAATCTAGTAAAAGCATAGTTTACACTTTCATTATTTGAGCAAACTTAAAAAAACACTTACCCAACACTACAGCGTGAATCATTACAGTACTGCTGAAATGTGGTTGAGTTCCTCTGAACTTCATCTGCTTCCTTCACTTTTACAGGTAACTTTTTTTTCAGACAAATCTATGTGTGGGTTTGAAAACACTTTCTGTTTCCCTCAGATTAGAAAGGCACATGATTTATCACAGATTATCACAGAGCCCATCATATAAACACACCCACACGGTTAAAAACTTTGCAAAGCCCTGGTTTTCCAAATAATTAGTTATTAGTTATTAGTTGTACATTAGTTTCTTTTTTTTCTTGTCCTGTCCTGCTTAAAAGCCACCACATGGGGGAGTAGATGCTTCGTTTGAGTTGAACAGTTTTGTTATCTCCAGGAGAGTGAACACCTGGTGTGGCGTTTCCTCCTCTGGATTGGAGCATTGAATGTATGTAGTTATTTATTTATTTATTTTTCCCATGGACCAGTTTACATTAATTACATCAGGACAAGGCAGTGTTAATAAAAAAGGGAGGGGGGTGGATAAGAGATTGGAAAAGGTGAGAGGTTCCAATCTCTCCACACCCCCCAGCCACAGCCCAGGCCCCGTCGACGATAGGCACATACAGATTTCAAGAATGGTTAGAAAACAAAATTAGATTCACACATTCTTTGAACCAAGTGGGTTGTGCTCATGGAGAAACCATAATGTGATTGGCTCGTTGGATTGTCAGTTATATTGTGACCCCTCCTTTTTTGTTTGACATTAAATCCTTTCAATCCTTTCAAATCCCCTCCTTTTTTTGTTTGCAAAAAAAACACAACACCTTCGTGTTTCAACAAACCTCGTTTAATTTTGAACTATTTTAGCAGTTAAGTTGCAAAGGGAAAATAAAATATATTTATTAAACTTTAAAGTACTGTCCCTATATTTAAACGAAATAGCTTCAACATGTGTTTATAATGTGTACAATGGATTCTAACATGTTCATAGTGAAAATTTAAGTTAATCAACAAAATTGATCATGTTTTGTCTTTCAGTTTTTGTTCTTGACAAAACTAAACACAGACCCAGAACACAAAAACAGGTAACCATGACACAAGAAACAATGATTTTGGAATGATTGGCAGGCAGAGCATCCTTCTTTCCATTCACTGCTTGCAATTCCGGCTGGATGCAGTCTAGCACAAAAAAAGCATTTTTAATTTTATAATACATTTATCATAACAGGTCAATAATAATTCTTAATCAGCTGTATCCAGTAAATATAAAATGATTTGTGTTATGTTAAAATATAAAGTAAACATGAGACATTTCCAACTTTATCGAGATTGTAGAAGATGCGGCCTTGGAGACACAATAGCCAATTTCACAAATACCGGAAGCACTCTTTAAAGTGTAAACTTAATACTGGCTTAATAAGTGTCTACCCATTTTAGAGAGCACTAATTTTAATGCAAATTATGGACAATATTCTACCTGCCACAGAAAGATAATCATCCAGAAAATCTGTACCTTTATTATTATTATGTAAATCTGAGCATGTTTCTGTCCATGGTTTCAACAGCAAAAGCAACAACTTTTAAAACGGGACAGTTCACCAGTAATTATTTCATTATTTATTTCGTTATTTCAAAACATCACCAAATTATAATATATTTTACTAATGTAAAGTGTAATATGTTACATCATTTTGGGTTTTTTTTTTCGAATGTTAAAGTGTTTCAAATATTATTGTATAATTGAAGTATCAGTTAAATTTATGCAAATGTTAATTTTATTGATTTTTCAGAACATACATCAATAAAATGAATGGAATATCCAGTGGACAACACTGGAAACTGTTGGATGTGTGTATTTAATTTTTATAAAGAATTTGACATAATTAAAGAGGAATTTGACAGAAAATGAACAAAACTTAAATAATTATCCTAATCTTGTAAACTAAAACGTATTATATTATCATATTGATATTTATGTATTTTTCACAATTTTCCTGCATTTTTACAGCTCAGTGACTCGATGACGTCAAGAAGAAGTGGGAAACAAAAATGAAGTTTGATATGAGAAAATAAATCCTATGTTAATAGTATCATAGATCCTCCTCGAGTGTTACGCAGTTCTGAGCGGAAGTGTACGTCTGGGAGTGCGGAAGTACACGTCTGAGCGAACAGGTCTGTGAGTGTTGTTAGGTCTCTGGGGCTGCAGCTGCTAGCTTCACTTTTAGTCACTTGATCTGAGGCTTGTTTAAAATGTATTAAGGTCTCACCTGCTTGAAAATAATCGCTGTTTCCTTTTTGAATGTAACGTCCCACCGGAGGCCACAAGATGCACTTGTAAACACCACAATCTTCTTTTGTAGCAGAGGGCAACAGGAGAGAGTTGTCCTCATTCACCTCATAGGACTGATTTGCAAACTTAAAGAGCGTCGTGATGTTTTTTACCAGGTCCTTCTGAACAAGCCCAGTTAGCGCATCAGAATCAGTTTCAACCTAAAAAAATATACGTGATTTAAAAAAAAAAAAAACAACTTTAGCCACGTAGCTTAAAATCTATCGAATACTTAACAGAAACATACCTTGTACCAAGAAATTTTCCTGTAGTTCGTGCCAGGTTCAGCGTTAGCTCGACACGGTATTTCAACACAGACTGCCTTCTCTTTTAATAACGTCATTTCAAGTACAAACAGGACTTAACAGAAACAAATATCAGATATATTAGTATATTATTACTGCTAAATACAGTTGCGGTGTAGACTGAATTAAAACGAAGTAAACACGGAAGTTCAAAAATAGGTAAACAAGCAGCAACGACATTTTATGTTAACACTGCTACGTTCGTCTATGCAAATCTATTGCATCATATGGTGATAAAAGGTGTGCATATAAAAACTAAAAGAATACTTACGGATAAAACCATGAATTTGCATTTTACTTATTTAATCTCCTGAACAGCCTTACTACGTTTGCAAAGAAAACGAAAGACAGAGGCTCATTGGTCGATTTGAATAATTAATTGTTCGTTTTTAGTTTTCCTTTCACTTTTTGTTTAGCTTTGCAGCGATCCTGTTTTAAAACTGGCAGAATGAGTACACAGAATTACAGGCCCAAATACACTTCCCAATTCATGTGGTTAACTTGAAATATAGCCCATTTGGAAAAAAAGAGAACCAGCAAGACACACAATACACAAAGCTATAGAAATGATGCAAAGCTTATTATAAGCTTATACTATGTCAAATATTTAACTTCATGTTGAATTTTACATGCATTTCTTTGTATTATTCTAATGATGATTAGAACATAAGCTCTATATTATTGTCTCTAGGTTAAGATTTTCTATTCATGAATGCTAATGACACTAAAATGATACACTGGGGTCCAAAATGAGCATATCATATTAATCGTAATATAATATAATTAAACCTGCATCTTTGTGGTTAATAAAAAAGCATGCAGCACAAAGAGACCAGTATGAAACAAAACACAAAGACAATGAAACCAGATCTGTGTATTACAAGCACACTTAAACTGTGTTCCTAGACTCAAGCAGTCTAAGCCCCTGCTCCACAGTGCACAAGTGTTAGAGCAAAAAGAGAATTGTTTTTGTTTTTCTAGCATTCCTAATATATTATTTCTAGCATTGACAACAAGAGATGCTGTACAGACAAATCCTAAGCTGTTCACACACGTGGTACAATTACATATGAGCCACCAAAAGAAGAGTAATCCCCTTCCATTTCTGCAGATTTATTTATTTCTTTTCATAGGACAAAACTGCAGAAATGCATGCCTCTTGGACACAATAAAAAGTAGTCAGTGAAAAGTTTCGAAAGCAGTATAAATGTTTCTTCCCCTCAAAATAACAAAAAATACAGCCAATAATACCTGAACCCTTGGTAACAAAAGTGAGTACACCTCTAAGTGAAAATGTAGGACGTCAATATTTTGTGTTGGCTTTAATTCTCTTGGGCACAGAAGTCACTAGAGGTTCACAGGTTGCCACTGAAATACTCCTCCTTCATAACATCACAGAGGTGGTGAAACATTGACACCTTGTGCTCCTCCAACTACCTTTTCAGGATGCTCCAGAGGTGGTCTATTGGGTTCAGGCCTGAAGGCATGCTTGGCCAGTTCATCATATTTACCCTCAGCCTGTGGTAATCTTCAATCTGTCATTATCATGCTGGAACACTGCTCTACAGCCCAATTTTCGGAGGGAGGGGAACAGGCTATGTTCTAGGAGAACAATCATCCAGAGCAATTTAATGCAGTTAAAGCGCTGGATGCACTGCAGCAGTTTTAGAGTGTTCTATAATATATGAATCCTCCTACAAATCTTCTTAAAGCCTATGCCAGCAATTTGTTTCTAGAGTTGTTTGCCACGAGGTGCCATGTTGAACTTTTAGTGGTCATATTGAGAGAGAGAGAGTTGAGAGCTTTTATACCAAATTTAGCAGTTAAGTTAACGGAATAATCAAAATTCCCCTTAGGTGTGAATGTCTGAGTGAATGTTGCCTTGCAATGGACTGGCAATCTGTCCAGGGTGTACTCCTGCCTCTTGCCCAATGTGCGCTGGCACCGGCAGACCTCCCCAAAAGATAATAAGCAGATTGGAAAATGAATGAATTAAAGAATACACTACTTTTCATTTTGCCAAAGAGTCCTGTCTGCAGTGTTGTCATATAAGTAAATATTTGCTGAGGGGTGAGGGTGAGGGGTGTACTCACTTTTGTGACATAATTCTTTCCCTTATGAATAAATCATGTAGAAAATCAAAAACAGTTGAACGGTTCTTGCTTAGCAAATCTGCGAGGACCCCCTCATCTTTTCATGTTTCATTGTTTCCGGCTTGATCTTTTTCCATTCTTGCTTCTCCGTTCTTGTTTTCTTCTTTTTGTTCTAAATATGACTTTATCACACACCTGTGAAGGGAAACTTTATTCATCAGAGCACTGAAAAAACAGTCTCCTATATACACACTCTGTGGGTTCTATCAATATTGTTTTACCTAAATGTACTGTCACTTGCTGAAGCAAAAGAGGACAGGGTGTGACTTTTGTAGCTTGCAAGTTGTATTCTAACCTATATATTACAGAAAATACATTTCCTGTGATAAGATGTTCAGCTGCTTTTTAGGGGGGGCTGTGTACAAGAAAGACAAAGGAGGCGCGTGAAGCACAGTGGAGCTTGTGCATTGGCTTCACGTCTCCATTTCCTGTTCTGCAACACTTTCAAAAGGTGTTAAAAGCCAAAAAAGGTCAGACGTGCTTGTTATCAGTCTGTGAGATGGATTTTTACATACTACATATCAAAACAATGTAACCGAGAACCAAACTAGTATCAACAAACCTATTGAGTATCATCTTGAATTGGACAAAAGAAAATGCATAAAAGTAAATGTATCTAATTTCCAGAGTATAACGCCTTATAAACATATGATGCAGCAAACCTCCATCATTCTTTAACTTCCCTTGTAACTCTAAGCAACAAGTAAAATTAGAAACACAAACATTTTACTTAATGCATGGGAAAACCACTTTCAATCTGAGTCTAAATAGATGGTTCAACAGACTCAAAGTAGACCTAATGCTTGGAATATCATTTGATGAAGTTAGCTCAGAGCTAAGTATGGAGCAAGGGTCTCAATTCTGTTTTGAATGAAGGGGTAAAGGGTACATAACCCTCCAAGCCTAGGGATATTTGGACCCTCACTGCAAACAAAGGTGTAAGAGTTTCCAGCATGACCAAAGAGACCAACAAATGTAAGTAATTTTATCATTTATAAAAGTTAGTAAATTTCGAACAATCTCTGTGACTAATCTCCATGTTTCACTCTTCACCCAACAAGAGTTCGGTTCTCATTTGGACTTCTCTTAATGACCCTTTACTTCTGCCTTCTTTGGTGGTCATAGATAAAGTTCACCCACTGACTCACCAGTGATACTTCACATGCCTGGTTCTGCTCCTGCTTCCTGTACTAATTAGTGAGTCTCTCATAAACCTCTGCTCCACTCTACTCTCCACACAACTCCACTTAACTCCATCCTCCTCTGAGGATCCTCTATACATTTTTCCTTGAAGAACGGTATCATCTTGTAGCATCATCTTGATTGATGTGTTGCAAAAAAAAAAAAAAAACATTTGGCAGATGCTCACTTATTTAAGGGTAAGCGCAATGGAACTCAGCCTTAGCCTTTACTGTTAGTCAGAGGTTAGATGTGCTCTCCTTTGGACTAAAGATTAGTTTCTTCTTGTTAAGGACAAACAGATATCTTCTTGAAGGTCTATTACTAGAGACAATAATCTACAAAGGGGACATAGTAAATGGCATGGTCCAGAGGAACAGCTTTTGAAATCTGAACTCAAAGTTTATTAGTGGAGTTCTGTCTTAGTTGTCTATAACATATACAGTGTTCTAGCAAAAGGGAATCAACCAGTGGCCATGGCACCAGTACACTGTATTTGAGTGATCAGTGATTGACTTCATGACCTTCAACCATATTTCATCACATTTGATCTGGTGAAAAGGAACAGAGCTGATGACCTGATGGTTGAATATTAAGCAGTAGTATCATTAATTAAGTGATGGTGATGAGCTCAATGAGTTCGTGCAGCAGTTCGAACCATGGCTGGCTAACCGGGACTGTTAAGTGGCTGTTGGGAAGGTGTTTTTGTTGGCAATTAAATATAAATGAGAGGAATTCGGTACAATCATAGAGATTTATGGACTTTTAGGAGTGAATGGTGATATTATAATGATATAATATATGACATGATTAGAGCATCACAAATTACATAAATAGAAATTTCAAACATGGAGAAAAATCCGATTTCAGGTTGAGGGTCAGGAATCTATCACGTTTAATATTCATTAACATCTTTGCACCACAATTGACAAAAAGTTACAGGCCACAGTGACGATAAAGAGGGTAAAGAGAAATGAATGAATTGTGGAAGCATACCGAATAATGCACAAGAACTATGACTTCTTTTAACTGGTAAAAGTTGGCTTTTATACTAACCCCCACAGTTGCAATGGAAAGAAGGATTTTGGTCACACTGATGAGAAAAAAGCCAAGCATCACCAATGTAAAAGGTACGTCTGAATTATTGGAGTAGGAATCTGTAGTCCTCATAATGGGATGAGAAACTGCCATGGTGGTAGGAAAAACAGTGTTTTGCAAACATTCTGACAAATAATGAGAAAAGGTTACAATTAATTAATGATGATATTAATTAATACAACAGCAAACATTAAAAGTTGACTTAAAAAAAACACACAGTATACTAAATCATAAAACATTTCTCTTGTTGTGGTGTGGTCAAGGTATGGTAAAGAGGGCATCTGAAAAGTTTGTTACCCATATCAAATAGACCATAAAGTTTTAAAAATGTTTAACAGCTGGTAATATATCTTCGAGTACTGAAATTAAACCTGTTGAGTTACCTCATTACACAAAAGCATGCCAATATTTTTTAAAAGACATGTTAGTGCGTTTGTCCTTTTTTACACAGTCCATAGGCTAAATTGGACATACTTTGACTCGTCATGAATGTCCAAAATTAAACGAGATTTTACATTTAACCAATTTGGAGAAATAGATTCATAAAAAAACAATCTCTAGACCACTCGCAGGCACTGTGCTGAAACTGCATTGGTTAAAATCCATTTTCATTTTAGTGTTACATTAAGATTGTCACCTATTTGTTTAGGAAAGCATTTTTTCCGCTGGGTCAGGTGAAGATCTGTGTCAATTTTTTTAGGAAATCAGGTGTAAGAAGTAGGCAGTTTAATTGGTGTGAGTCGGAATCAGATTTCTAGCATAATTTTTAAAGACCATAAGCTTAATTTTTTAAGACTAAAGTTATAAGCATAAACCTAAGTGAAACTTTGGACCAGTGGTGGTGCTTGAGAATTCCAGTTAGAAGTCCAAATGTGGCCAGGTGACTCATTAGACCCAGTTGTATCAGGGTACCAAGTTCCATTCCACAAACTGGCTTACAGGTGGATAGCAGACTATGTGATTTACAAGACGGTACTATTAGGAGGTCTTGATACACTTGATAAAACCTGGCCATAGTGCAAGGGTAACACCACAACTCTCTTAAAAAAATACCCTTGGTTTTTTCATGACCACAGAGTTAAGTTTAACGTCCAACTGGGGCACTAGAATTCAGACAAACCATAGGGTGAGCACCCACTGCTGGCCTCACTTGCACCATTTCCTACACCAATTATATTTTTCCATGCAATTTACCATCAATGTACCAACAAGGTTCAGTCCTGTTTATTTTGGGCTGCTGGGTGATTTGTATGTAGATTGTTCTCTTGCCAGAGAATGAATGTTTTGACTATCTTTGTTGTTTTGAAGTTTTTGTCAGTTTTCTCTGAAAGGTCTACAAAAGTAGTTTATTTTACCCCAGTTGTTCAATCAGAAAGAGTTCTCTTATAATTGAGCATTGGGGATTGAAATAAAATGAAAGAGAGGTATAGCTTATGTTTTTGTCATACAAGCTTCAACATCAAAGATCAAAATACTTGAGTCATATAGTGTGATACAAAGAAAAAAGTGCACCCCTTCAAACCTTTGACTTCAGAATATAAGCATGTAGAAAGTAGAAAAGTAGACTGGAAATCTAGCCAAATTTTGAATTACCTGAGATATTCAATGCGATGTTAGACTCCCCATTTTGACCACCAATCTCTGCAGCCAGGTAACATTGATATTTTCCAGAATCTGACGGCTGCGCACTATGAAACTTAAGTGTCTCTTTGTCTTCCACTGACAAGGATGTGGAATTATAGGAATTATAGTATGTTGGCTCTTTGTCATCATTTTTTCTCTTGAGCAGGGTGGTTGGCTAAAAATAAATAAATAAAAATAAGCGATGTCTGTGGTGGAATGGCTCATTCATCCGAGCAAAATTCTTCATGGTAAGCCATTTAGTTCAAACACATTTAGCCTCACAAATAATAATAGTAATAATAATTTTAAATGTATACCATTACAGCAAAACAAGTACTACTACTACAAGTCTAACTCACCTTAGGGTCGCTCATTTTGTACCAAATGACATACCGGTACATTGAGTTTGTGTCAGTAGCTTTACAAGGAAGTCTGATCACACTATTACATTTTCCTTCGGTTAAGTCCATTGAAAACCCATAATGCATTGCAGCACACAGCAGAAATGCTGCAAAGAAAAAGAGCAATGTACACTGATTAAAGGTGTGCTTAAATCCCTACACTGTGCTCAAATGTCTTCAAAATGCACACATAGATCTCATGCAGCCAGACCATAAGTGAAGGTCCGGGGTTTATGGCAGGGTTTTTTTGGGCCAAAATCCACCCATAAGGATATTTAACAGACATATAAAAACAACCAATTGTTGTGCATAGTGTCATGTTTTAGGATGTAGAAATGTAACCACAACAACTGATTAACATGCCATAGTAAAAAGGTGACAGGAGACAAGAGATAACAAGAAGTTACAAAAGCAGTTTTATAGCATCCAAAACCCCTACTAAAACAGTGGGTGAGTCAAACCGTCGATAACTGATCTCTTTTTGATACTGCCTTTAACAAAACTCCAGTGTTTGCATACTTCTGCGAATCCATTGTTTAGTTCTTTATTTGTTTGCTTCCGGTTCAAACTATAGATCTTTTTTCTTGATCTTTTTTCTTGATCATATAGATGCACTTAGTTTTCAAGCAAAACAAAACTACTTTTTCCCACCTCTCCACATAAATTGAACCATTCAGATCACGACTCCAACGTTCCTGGAGAGTTTACAGTTGAGTGTGTCCAATGCATCAGATGTTTAGCCAACACTGAGGCTGAGACTACATGTGTGAAATGCCGGCATAGAATACCCAGTGCCAAGTGTAAAAAAATGCCACTTAGTGTGAGGAAGAAACTAGGTGAAAGAAACAAAGACATGTTTGCCTCGATTACAGTTAAGCATGGTGGTGGGAGTGTTACAGTCTGGGGCTGCATGACTGCTGCTGGCACAGGGGAGCTACAGTTCAATGAGGGGACCTTTGATTCAAACAGCTGATTATTTTGATTCAAAATAATTTCACAACAAATCTGAAATTGTATAAAAATCATATAATTCTGTGTATTTCAGTTTTTTTGAAAAAGAACAGTTTCTTTATGCTTCATAGCAAAAATCTAAAGTGTTGAGACAAATTAAAATTCATAAATCCTCACAAAAACAATGTGAAACTTGAATATAAAACAAAACAAAACAGGTGAACCTTTATTTATACACTGTTCTAAGCACTTTTTGTTGTATTGTGCTGTTTTGTGCCAGAACTTTGAAAACACAAGCCATATCAGAGGTCTTGTACTTCCATTGGTTATCCCTTTTTTTCACTACTAGAAGGCACTGATGGCACCAATTTGGGTCTGTAAAATAAAGCCGAAAGACTACTTTTTTAACTAGATTTTTGCAAATTGTCTTGCAGATCTTGACATTTTTGATAAACAAAATTTTTTTGTCATTGCTTTTACGACATTACACATTATTTTACTAGTTGTTTTGCAAGATACTAACACATCTTAAAATACTAACACAGCTTAAAGTGCAATTTAAATGCTTAACTAGTTAAATTTAATTATGGGTTAGCTAAGCAGTATTCTATAGTGTTACAGAAAGATTGTACTTCACAATACAATCCTTTACCAAAACAAGTCACATTGTTTGATCTTCAAGTTGTCATTTGAATATATTTGGGAATATATACTTTAATTTATTCATATTTTCTTTTTTGCATATACGGTACACTCTCCGACCCAATTTAAGCCTAAGTGGTAAAAATTGCACATAGTTACTTGAATACTTTTGAAAGTACCTGTACTTTTGTTTTTATACAAGAGAAATAAAATGTCTAAATTGATAAATAAAATGTAAAACATAAAAATAGCAATACAAATAACAACTAATTTGTATGCATGGTTTTTTCCTTGCTATATGAATTGTTAAACATGACTCACCTGAAATCCACGTGTTTCCCATCGTTTGGTCTTCTCACAGAGTAAACCCCGGGCCTTAGAGTGAGAAACAGGAAAACAACTGCTTTCTTATCTTTTATCAGCTACGTCATCAATGACTCCAACTAAGGCTCTCAATCTTGACTCAATAGCGCCGTCTAGTGAAGATATAAATGAAAATCATCCTCACGACGGACATTCTCGCATAAAAATACGACAGAGCATATAAAAATATATATTTTATATGAATTGTTTCTGAATAAATAAAAGAACAAATACAATTTTGTTTTATGTACTTAATAAATGTAAAGTTTTGAATGGTTTAGATGAATTTGGGAGTTGCATCAAAAAAATTTGAAAAATTCCTTTAATAATGATACAACAAATCCATACTTAATCAAACTTCACTATCTATCATTGATATCTTGTGAATATTAGCAAACCAGTTGTTTCACATTCTCAGTGTTTATGTCCCTGTACTGTTAACCGTTCCTACATGACATCAAAATGCAGAAAAAAAAGAAAAATCTAAATAAATATTTTGTTATTAGTATTTACTAACATTTGTCTGCCATCCAGCGTTATTTCCTATTGCTACATTTGCAGAAAGTCTTGTAGGATTCTGCTCAAGTAAACAGCAAATGTGGCAGTGTTAAATTTTCAGTGTTGGTTGAAATCAGTTGCTCTCAGTGTTGTTTTAACACTGGCTTTATTTAAAATAACGCACAGAGTGTGATCTTTGAGGCAGCGTGGATTTTGATGGTAACTGTTTTTTTATCACTGATCATTTTTTAAATAGACCACGCCCTTGTTTCCGGTGGAGCTGCGCTGTCTCCTTTTTTTCCTATCAGTTGAGCGGTGAGGTAAGTGTCCCTTATCACAATATAATTTGACAGATTATAAAGTATTAACACTCTGAAGTGCTAAAGTGTGAAGTGGCCAAGGGAACTTATAAGATGCATCAAGCAAACTACCCCTCGAAAATTCAAGATGTCCCGCAGTGCAATCAGTGCAGAAGTCTGGCTTCTTCATGGAAGAGTTGCAGCTAAAAAGCTATGCCACAGACATGGCACCATGGCCAAGTGACTCTTGAATGCAATAAACCATAAGAACTGGGAAGCGGGAAAAGACAGCAGGTGCTCTGAACCGAAGAGTTATTATTAAATATTAAATATTTGACTGCAGGCGAAGGCAGGAGTTCTCTACAATAATGAGTGTCTGCGGGCAACAATATTGAAAAACAACAGAAAGTGGATCATGCCCAAACACGGCCACATGACACAAATGCTTTTGTGGGTATAGAACAATTTGTTAAAGTAAATCGTTTTTGCTCAGACAGGAAACAAAAAAAAAAAGTTTTGAACCACATGCCTCTGCTTCATTCACAAAATATCACCAATCTTTTTTTGCTTGTTGACTCGGCCCTTCTCTTTTGAAGTATTTATTTACCTTTAAGTCCCATTTGCAGTCACAAATGGCTGAATGACAGAGCCATAAAGCTGCTCTTCCTCAGCAGTAAAGAAGCCGTCTGTAGAAGTGCTTGATGATGGTCTTGCTTTAACTCAGTCTAGAAGTAAAGCTCCTCTTCTCTCCAAAAACCGACAAACTCTTTTCCTGTTTTTCTGCTCATTGGGGATCCCCTACATTTCTTCTTTTCCTCCCTCCTTCTGTCATTCTTGTTATCTTCTAATTTGTGCTGACTGTATAGTGAAGGATCAGGATATTATTAGGAGGCTAAATGGGAAGAGGAAGATAGAGAAAGGGTTGGGATTACGCCATCTGTATTAAACAATGCTTGAGCTGCTCTACAATGAACGAGGAGACAGCAGAGGAAGTGAGGGGTGAGAAGAGTTTAGATTTCAAGCTGAAAATGTCCATTATGCCATCTATACATAGATTCTTGCTGTTTATGGCAGGTGTCCGATCTAAACTCAAATGTCTTAGTCTGTGATCAGGTATGTGCTTTTTAAATCTAAACACCCTCATGCCAAGTTCTGTCTGACCCGACTCTAGCTGGAACCAGCTTGTTCATGGCAGACGTACCACAATAAATGCTTCGTGACTGGAGCAAGCCTAAATTCCAGAATGGCCCAAGTCTCAGGCAAGGTATTATTATCCCATGGCTTGTGTATCACATTTAAAAATGACTTCAAATTTGAAATTTGACCCACTTACTAAACGCCAGTGTCAGTTAAACTTGTTTCTTGGACTTATTTAGTCAGAATCTCAAATACCAATGTGCTCAAGTACACCACCAGTCAAAATGTTGACACGCCTTCTCAACTAATGGCTTTTCTTAAGGGTAAGACTGCCTTGAACCTCAAAACTAAACCAACTAAGTGTGAAAAGACATTTTAAATTCTTAAAAATAGCCACCCTTTGCTCAACTATAAAAATCTTAGACAAAAGTTCTTGTTTTCACTCAAATAGCTCTGTTCTGGGTGCTGCTTTTCTTAAGTAGTGACCTTTAACAGCCATTTGGCCATTAATACCTGATTCACATTGAAATTTGTAGCATATTCTGGAAAGCATAACCTGAGTTGATGTTATCTTGTGATTCCTGAGGCTAGTGTTTTTACATGTTCCGTTTATTTTTAGGTTATTTTAGGTTACTAGTCTGTGTTATCTTTTTTGTTGAGTATCTTGTCCTGCACTATCTTGTCTGTTTTTTTGCACTGTATTGTTTTGCACTGTATTGTTCTTCTCTGTCGTGTTGTATGTTGTTTTATGTAGCACCAGGATTTTTGGAGAAACGTTGTTTCTTTTCACTATGTACTGCATCAGCTTATATGGTTGAAATGACAATAAAAGCTTCTTGACTTGACTTGAATGTCCCGGTTATTTTGAAAACTTGGATTTTGTCCGTGGTAATGATATTCGTCCCCAACATGAACTGATGCTTTGATCTGTTGATGCTGCTTTTGTTGTTACGCTCAATGGTTTTTAATTATCCATACTTCATTTCATGACGGTCCCATGTTCTCTATACTTAACTGACTGATCCCTGCCATAATGTGACTTAAAAAACTGTCAAATAGAGACATCAGCAGTGTACCAACCTGACTTCTGCACAACGCAACCAATGATCCCAAGTTCACTGATGCCAAGGGTTGGAATCACTGTAAGGGGTTACATTGAAATGTGTCATTATGGAGTAATTGTTGGATTTTATTCCATTTCTCACTTTCATCAGAGTGCTCGTGAAGTCAACGGCGGCTCCCTGAGGTTGTTAACTGACACAGCTGTGAGTTTGTGTGTGTAGCATGGCTGGTGTTTTGCGGTGTGGGTCTGGTGTGTGGAGGCCAATGTTTCTGTCAGTTAGCTTGTTCAGAGTGCACTTTGTGCTGTCTGATTGAGGATTTCCTCTTGATCTTTACCTCTTGCACACACACAAATACACAGAGAGATCGAGAAAGAGAGAGAGAGAGAGAGAGAGAGAGAGAGGGGACGCCCTAAATCCTCAATCTCAATAGAGCAGACTCCTAAAGCCTCAACAGCTGGGATATTTTCCTAATGCAGTCACAGAAGAAAAACCTCCGCAGACATTAACACATTGTAACATAGAACAGTTGATTTTGAATAATGAACCCTAAGTTCAAAATACTCAACTTTTATGGAAACACAAATTTTAGGTAAACATTACTTAAAGAGTAACATTTTATAAAAAAAAAAAAAAGACTTATTTCTAAAAGACTTATTTCTGGGCATTATGCCCTTATTGAGAGAATATAGAGAGAATTCCAAATTCTGCCGAAAGCTAACTTTTGGATGGAGTTGACGGTTATAATCCCTGCTCCATTCTGCTGGTGTGAGCTCGGGCAAGCCACTTCACCCATGACGAATAATTACTCAATGAAAGGTGTACTTGTCAATAATTAATTCCCCGTAAATAACCAAATCACTCCAACCCATCTGAACCAGATGAAGTCACTTACCTTCACAACCAATCACCTTCCCAAGCCCTAGTCACATCCCTTATAAGCACTCACCTGTTCACTTGTCCCCTGTTTCGTCACCCTGACTTCCTCAGAGACCTCTGATCTCTGACCTTCATCGATGATCACTGAATTGACTTCCTGTTGACTTCTGGGTTCAGCGAACTTCCTCCTTGCAGACTCTCACAGCAAGCTTTGGAGTATTACTTTCCTCTCCAATATACTCACTGAATATTACCAGCATGTCTTCCACGAATGCTAATTTCCATATCCGGTACAGTCACTACTTCAACTTGTGATATTTACGTATCTTTCTTTATGACAACTTTCAACATGTATAAATAAAACTTCTCCAAACAAGCTCTTGTCTTCTCCTATAGTCTGACAACACTTTTCGAGTTGGTTTACCAGGACCAGCCTAGTATCACAAGCATCAGAGTAAGGGGTCCAGGAACAAATTGTGATTCGGAACAGACCCCGAATTAGATTGTAAGAGTTTTTTTATATAATGTGGATGTGACGGAATGAGGATGAACTTCCTGTGAGGAACGAAGTGGAGTAGGAGATCTGTGCTGAATTTCAACATGGCGGTGCACTATATATATATATACTAATAGGAAGAGAACAAACTGCTTTTAAATTTCTAATAATAATAATATAATCATAAGGTGCTTCTTAAATGATGGCAAATGAGTATAGGTTTAGAAATTGGTAATTTTCATATTCTTTTTTCAGAACCATATGTTTTATTGTTGATCACATATGGTGTGGTACCACAAAACTCCTCTAAAGTTCAACTTAGTGACTAAGAAAAATGTTTTAACTGTTTTGATGTATTGATGTTTCAATATAGGTCAATATGCATCATCAAACTGGACAAAGACTGAACTTAATCTGTGAAAAGAAGTAAGTGAGAGGTGGTGGAGGATGTGTCTTCATTTATAAAGTAAATGGACCACATTTGGGGATGCTGTATTTAGGCTGAGAACGGCTTCCTTTGGTTTTGCTCTCATTAAAAACAATTGATGATGTCTGATGCTGATTATCAGAAAATGATGATGTCCAGTCCAGCTCTACACCCCATCCTGCTGTGTGGGTGTCTTATTGTTTGATTGTTTTCTTTCGGAAGCATCACTGACACGATACCGAACTGCTCCCTCACCCCTGCACGGTTAATGCATGGGAGGGTCAAAGCGTCTGCTGGACGGACGGCATTCCACGTTTAGAGCTCTGTAGCTTTTACATTGTCCAGCAATTCCCAACTGAGGGAATTCCGCTTCCAGACTCCTGAACTTGACACAAACAATGAGCATGTGACTTAGAATGTCCACCAAAAGATGTGCGTCCATCATGCATCTTACTTTTCAGTGTTAGAGGACTTATTGAATCTGGTTACAACCTTTTAGCAAAGTAATTAAATTGTGATTGGCTGAGGTCCATTTTCATACATGTTGTCAGTATCAATCTGATCAATCTGTCATAATGTATTAGGGCATATTTCACACGATTTACAATATATTTGTTTTGCTCCCATAAATCTACATTTTTTGATGCTCCATATTGGAACCTAAACTGCAAATAAATATACATGAAAGAGTACCAAGAGAGGGGGGAGGGGGCAAAATATCTGAATCTAAATGTACAACATTATCTTTCAGGAACTCAGGGAATTTAAGCAGAGTACTGTGTAAAGATTGTCATTTAAGTTTGTATGCATCAGATGAGTAAAGCTTTTGTCTTATTTTCTGTTATGTACTATATGTAATTTTATTAAGCTATTTACAACTTTTGAGATATTTCTGAAGAGCAAGTTTCCATAAGGGACACACGTTCTCAATCTCTGTGTTTACAATAACAGTAATGAGCACAACTAAAAAATTAAAAATTGAAACATGATTTGTTAAAAGCAACCAAATCATTTAGTTATGAATCGGGAAGGAATATGAAAAATTTGTTGGGAATAAAACACAAAACTTTCACTATTTTTATGGTTGGATTTATTGTGGCATTATTGTTGTGAGAATCAATTTCTTCACAAAAATGTTGAACTGGATCAACACTCCCACTCCTCAAAATTCCCTCTTAGGTCTCTGTCACCCCATTTCCACTTTGAAAGTTTACATTTTACTTTCCCATGAAGTTATAGGGGAGTTGGCCCTGAAGCAACACACACAATACTGAATATTGGTTTGGAATCTAAAAGCAAGAGAAGTTTATTTGCTGTTAGTAAAGTCCCAGAGCAGAACCCAGAGTTCCCTTTTTGTGACCGGATACAGTTCTGTCAGTGAATTATGGTGTCTGGAAATCATCCATCTGCTAGGCTGCTGTGTGTGCGTATGTGTGTGCGAGCCACGGTCAGACAGTCACGGTGGGGTCTGACATGGTGTTTTGCTTTCCTGTGTGCCCGTGACTACTTCCTGAAAAACCAAAACCTAGGGGACCCATCTCACATCGGACGCAGGAGCCAAAAATGAGCACACCGGAACAAGGTAGTTCCTAAATGCTAATGGAGTTTCCATGAACACCCTAGTGAGTCTTCTTCATTTGAGTCTTCCTCAAGCATTCACTGACCTGTCTGCTTCTAGTCTGTCAAACTCTAGTGTGTGCCTGCCAAGATTCTGGAAACTGCTGCCAAAAATATGAGGAGGGAACTTCCTTTCGGGACAAGTGTTGCTATGCAACCAGTTTGTCATCAATAAACGTCAGTCAAGGTGTTGAGTGAATGGAGGTTGTTGGGTTATAAAGTGCATCTAACTTGCGAAGTGACGGACATTAAAAATCAAGAATAAACATTATCAAATATGAATTTAATGTGGAAGGATAGAATCACAGAAGTGAAAGCCAGATTGGGCTGCTAGGTGTGACTGAGAATTATCAGTCACACACTAAACTCTACAGTGGATAAAGGTAATCCAGACTGCGGCAGCTGCCAAAACCGCATTCGCTGCTCTTTGCTGAAGCCATTCATTTTTACATAGTAACATGATAACAAAAATCATTTCATGAACCAATTATTTAACATTTCACATATTTAAAAAGCTCATTTCTGTGCCCTGCTGCAAACACATTTTGAGTTTAGAGGTAATCTAATCCATTTCTTTAGTTGAGAAAATATGAAACTTTAAACATGTTTTAGGAAACACACAATACTTACATTGACAAGTATTTTTCCATTTTGAAAAACTTTTTTCAGTCTCCAAAACTCAGTAAACATTACTGTAAACATATCACACCCATGGTATTTAATCACGTGTTTGGAAATATGTGTCAGATAAATTTGGAAATGTTCATTTCATTATGCATCCTTTAAATAATGTCTTAAAGGTGGCACAAATATTATTCAATGACAATTTATAACATTTATCCAACAATTTAATCATGTACATATAACCCTAAATATATAAAGCAAAGCAGGTAGAGCAGATAAAATTGAATTCATGTAAAAATGAATAATAGATGTAGTATTGTAACATTTAAGACATGTTTTGTTTGAGAATGAATATGTGTAAACTTGCCAAAAAGTATTTTTAAACCAAATAATCTCACACGGTTTCTCAAGTAAATACTGTTTACGGTTAAAGTATATGTTTATATAGTGTAAAATGAACAGTTATGCAAATATTTACTTGAAAACAGCCCTTCTTGCATGTACAGAAACCTTTGACCTCCATTCAAGCATCCAAAGGTTTAGATGCTTAATCTTTACCCAAACCTTCGACCCCGCTTTTCCTTTATCACCCCCACCACATACACTTTCTCTAGCTGTGTATTACCCCCACCCAACATCTATGTTGACCCTGTTGGTGATTTATGCAGCTCAGAGATGCACAGCTGCGGCAGGTCCCCATGCTGACCGAAGACTAGTATTTGCCGTGACTAATACATCCCAGATCTTTGTAACACATGAAGACTGAGAAAGCGAGATATGGATGGAATAATTCACAAAACCAGCACTTGCATTTAGATCTGGTCTCTTGTACGAGATACAAATCTACTAAAATTGGACCACCACGAACAAAGAATGTCAGTAGCCTATGAAATACTTTCTGAGATTATCTGAGTCAGTGTTTTCATTTCAGATAACTGATTGTCCCCAAAACCCAGCCTGCTCAAATCTCTTGAGCCCAAAACTTCTTCCAGGCTTTGCTCATCCAATGCTCCTGGCCTCCTTAAGATTTTATTATAATACACACAGAAACAGCTACATAAGCATAATTAGTCATTTTTATTTATTTCTTGCTGATTGATTAACTGATAATTATTAGAAAATTAAGGATTTTTTTTTAGCCATTATAGATTCAGAATTTTTTATAATAATCAACATTTTATTTGCAAATTATTCATTCATTCATTCTCAAACCCGCTATTTCCCTTTCGGGGTCACAGGGGTCTGCCGGTGCCTATCTCCAGCACACATTGGGCGAGAGGTGGGGGGGACAGGTCACCAGTCCGTCACAGGGCAACATTCACACCTAAGATGAATTTAGATTATTAAATTAACCTAAGGGTTCGAATTGACAACCTTCTAACTGGAAGGCAACAGTGCTACCCACTGCACCACCATGCCACCCTTTTGCAAACTATTTCTTTCTTAAATAAATAAAGTAAGAATCAGTTAATTACCCTTTCAGACATTACCCTGAATCGCAATCCATTTCCCTGCTCTTTAAAGTTCGGCCAAAAAAATGGAAAATATGTAAAACACTCGTTGGACACATTTGAACACTTGCCACTTTTAAAGAGACAGTTATTACATTCGATGACTTGAAAACACATTTCTGAATATAATGGAGGGTGCAGTATAAAAAGTGGTCATAGATCTCTATAAAGAGTAATCACTTTCTAGAAGAATGATCCCCCTTCAAGGTCAAATCAATAGATTGAAGAATGTGTTGTGTACATTTTTTTTTTCTTTGAAATTCCTTTTCGTAAATGATTCCATATGTGCCATCCACTCATAACTGACAGAGGAAACTTACAATTTGAAAAAATATATTTTATTTATCCACGATGCGTTCACACTCTTCTCAATAATTGTATAAATTCTCTTAAAAAGAAAAATCTTATGCACTGCATTTAAAATATTCATAGATATATTTATATACACACAAAATAAATCCGACAAAAGTACAAGTTGTAGCTTGATTGCAAGGCGAGTCTTCAAAGGATCTCCGTGGCTCACCTCTCGCGCGCTCCCTGAGACGCGGCGTCACCACGCGCGCCGCAGCCGCTGCTACCGACGGCTTACGCGCAATGAAGCGATTCCCCGCATGCGCACACACTCGCCAGCATCTTTTATCTGTGAAAGTACATAGAGCGTTATCTCAAGCTGTATCACCTTTAAAAGTAGCTGTGGTGAAAACAATGAAAATTTCGATTAATTAAAGTTCCAAAAGCACAAACATAACAAACACATTAAATTCTCTCGGCGAATACGCGCATACATAACTAATTTTACGCACGTCTGTTCTTTTGTTGTTGTTTTTTTTATTGAAGTGCGACCCATAAACCTTCACAATCGCAAATATTCAAGTTTATTTCTTTAGTTGTCGCAGTGTCTCGAAAAACATTTCTCTCACCCCCTTTCTCTGGCTGCTGAGACAGAATGTGCAGATGGTTCGCGGCTGCTTTCCCCCGGCGTCCCCTTGCGCACTGTAAACAGCGCTCACGCACGGCTGCGCGTCCTCTCTTGTGTCCCCTGTTAGGAGCACATTGGCCAGATGTGAAATGTAGCTTGAGGCTAAGCGCAAAGTCTCGATCTTTGAGAGTTTTCTGTCCACCGGCTCGGTGGGGATAAGAGTCCGCAGTGCTGTGAATGCCGTGTTGACGCTCTGCGTCCTGTCGCGCTCCCGCGCGTTTGCCGCGTTCCTTTGCTTAACTATTACCACACTGTTCACCGTGGCTTTGCGGGACATCCGCCGCCGCTTGTCCGAGCTGACACAACAGCCGTAGCTCTGTTCCGAGCTACCGTCGCTCTCGCTGTGGTTATCTTCGTCCTCGGACATCATGGACACATCGGGGTACGCGAGATGTGTCGCAATGGGCCGAAGCATGGCAAATGCCATCTTTAAAACAATATTTGTCCTCCGATGTTCTGAGAGAAGAGCTAAACGAAATTGAAATGAAGAATCCAATGAATCCCAAATAAAACGTCACCCTTTCTGCGCAAGCACTATCTGCGCAAACAGCGCATTGCCAGACCCGGGTGTTTTCAGTAATGGATCTGAGCAATAACATCACATGGTAAAGATCCTCTGGATGCGTGTCCGTCCAGTCTCTCCAAGCGCAAGAGGTCCAGCAGCAGCTGCGCGCGCGCGCTCTTATAGGCTCAGGGAGGAGCGCTCAAAAGTCTGGTCAGTATGCAAATACAGACTACACACAAGCAGTCTCACGATTGAGATCAATATTTCATATACGTAAAATAATACAGGGTGCTCTCAAGGATTTTGCGACTGCCCTCGCACACTTTGAACATGTTAGACGCGAAAACGCCAATCTACAAATTATATCGCATTCATGTAAACATTTAATGTCTTAGTATTAGAATTTTTAAAATTATTTTTTAATGAATACCGTTTTTTAAAAATGTTTTTCCTGTTTTCCCCGTTTTAATGAGTTCTGAATTTATATATTTTATATTTATGTCATAAACTTTGGCAAATATAGAAAGGAGTTGGTGTGTACAGCATGCGCACAATGCAACAGTTACATGCACAAATACATTTGGTCATTTTTATCGAAATTTACGTCACAAATATGGCGAAATGTGCATTTTCTTCGTTTCATGCAATCGTTTTCATCTTCTTTGCAATCAATCAATTTATGCAACTCTGTTAAAAGGTTGAGGTCTAAACATACATATAATGCATCAATCGTCCAATACCACATCAACATTCTATATGTGAAATTAAAAAAAATGCTAGGCAGGGGCATTCATGAGCCTTTTCATTCATTCATTTACTTGTAATTGGGTGCAATTAATCTCACTTGCAAATCTAGGTTTATTTCACACAAAAAAAACGCTAATGCTAATGATAAATCGAGCACAATAATGTGACAAAAACCATAACATAAAAACATAACTCTCTGTCATGAGTGATAATCAATCAATGAACCAGCTCACGGATTGACTTGCTGCAATTTCACCTGCTTTTTCGACATTGGTTTCTAGTTGTTTATAGTTTTGCATCGATGAAGTTTCAAACTCCCGAGAGACGGAGAACAGAAGCTGCACCTGACCGCAATCAGTGGAGTCAGTAACTGATAAAGTGATCGATCATCCAGCGCTTCCACTGTTTTATTGCGGGGCCATTTGACAACAAGGTGTTAAAAACAACACCGCAATTCTATCGAACACGCCACAAATGCACGTAAATGCGCCCAAAGCTGCTCTCAATCAACAAGTTTATTTACATTAGCACTTTCCATTATTCTTAGCTACTTGCAAAGAAATGATCAGTCGTATGACCGTTGTAGAATTTTCATTTATGTGTTAAAAATGTGCGACTGATAAAGAGCAGCAGGGCTCCCTATCATCTCTTGTTTTTCTCCTTTATCCAATTATATAATATCTTGGTTGGATTTGTTTGCTGGATTTTGAGCTGTCACCAATTCTTTCTCTCCCTTTTCACCTTTCCTCTCCCTCATAATTCATAATTCATTAGTGGCTTGCCATAAAAAGGTTTGCTGCTTCCTGGTCGATCTCTTCTTCTCTGTGTCAGTGGAAAGGAATGCAAGACCTTAAATAAACCATATGGGCTTATGTGACCAAACTCACTAACCTGTGACCTCTCATCTTTGACCTCAGCTTATGTGCAATTTGACCATCCTCATTTAGTCTAATAATCACTTTGTTGCTATGCACACAAACAAACAACGCCTTTTTAAAAACAAACAATCCTGCCTTTGTTGTGGTAATTAAAATTCTTTATTTGCAATATTTTGCCTGGATCTTTCACAGTCATAAACTCTCTTCTGACTGCTACATGTCTGATGTGTTCTCTATAGGACCCAAAAAACACAGTTGAATTCAAATCAAATCCCAACAAACCTGCATTTAAAAAAAGAAATTGCATTTTGAACAATATGCTGGTCAATGTGTCCCACTTGAGTCTATTTTTTCTCCATAAATAAAAGGTTACTTAAAGGAACATGTGTCAACAATTAATATTAATATACTTATTACAGTAAATGAAATGCTGAATACTGACACATAAAATGTTACATTTTTATTTTGATTTGTATGGTCAAATATTTACAAATAAATGAACATTATACATTAATTTGTATTTTCACAGTTTATTTTTTGCTGAAACATTTGGTGCTGGAAAGTTTGCCATGTTCAAGATTAGAAGTGTTTTGAAAAAGTAGATGTTGTCACTTTAATGATGTGTCACTTTCACCTGAGAGATTTCTGAACAGCTCCATGTTTTTTTCAGAGTTCAGAGATGTACATTTGTTCTGGTTGCTCTGATCAGAGAGAAAAATTTGAGACCATTTATGTTTGCACTGAAGAGTTCTGTTCTTGATCCAGCAGAACTATTTACCTGTAAGCAGCATATAATTACTCAAAGGATTTATGTTCTCTGTTCATGATTTTCCATTTAGAAGCATCTTGTGTTACAGAATCTTGTGCGAAACTCACGTCTGTAGTAGGTTTGCTCATTTCTGTGCATGTTTAGTTTAGTTTTTTTTATTGAATATTCATTAGCTGGGCGTGACTATTGCAACAACGCTAAGAAACATAAATAGTTGAATGTCTAGCCCTGAAAAAATTCACTGCATTGTTCGAATTAAACAAAGCTGCCATTAGGCTGGATTAAATCACTTGTGCTGTAGTATTTATTGTGCTCCATGGGTTTTCTTTCCGCTTCGTGATATATTGTAGCTTGCGATATAATAAATATTATCAAAATGTTTTAATTGAATCTACATGATTTTAGGCTAATAATGGCTCATAACAATTAGTAGCAATTGTTTTGCGATTTAAAGTACTTTTACTGACATATATATATATATATATGACATGAAATTAAAATAAAAACAATTGTTTTCATAAATATAAAACCTTTTTGAATTTAGTTACATTTGTCTCCTGTACATCCTTCTTATGTCATCATCAGAGAGAGCTTAAATTGGTCGTTCTTCCTGCGAAAAACAAATCCGATATGGCAGTGCAAAACTCTTTTATTGGCGTCACTCGTCCTGTCAGATGTGTGATTTCCAGTTGGTGCCCAAGGTTTTTGATCAAGATGCATTGTAGCAACTAAAATTCTTTAGCTCTTTGTCCAAAAAAGATTTGGGACACCCCTTTGCCTGATGTGAATGCACAAAATTTTGGTATGAACTAGTGTAACTCACATTAGGTTTAAAACAGGCTCACTTCCACAAGATACAGACCTGAATACCTACACAATCTTACAATTCTACATCCCCATTAGTAAATTGATGATATCTTATCTGAGCCCCCCGTTTTAGACAAATATATTGTGACAAATAAATATCTTTTCCCTTAAATATGCAAAATGAATAAATTACATTATGATGCACGTTTATTTTGCGTTCATATTGGCTGCGACAATGGGGTTAGCTTGAAGCTGAGGGCTTCTGTAGGCTCAGAGCTCATGCAGAGATGGTTTGTTTATGGCCAGAAGCGGGTGTTGGGTAAATAAACACAAGGCAGATGTTAAGAGTGATCTAAGAAAGAGAGAGTGACACAGTGGCAAATGGTTTCCAGACTTTTTTTCAGCTTCATTTATTTTCTCTGTTCTTCCACGACCTGTAATACGTCACAAAGTGCCGTTTTCACAAACATGCCAGTGTCAGTAAAAGCCAGGCTCTCTGTCCCCTCAGCTGCACCAACAACATCTACGACACCTACAGTACGACATTTTACAAACACCTGCATGCTGTTTTTACAAGCCTGCTGGGGCCTATAATAGTGAAACTCTTGTGCTGGCTCAAACAACCTCTAAATTCACCTTCACCAAAAAATCACCATTAGTCTTATTTTAACATTGTAAATGAAAAACATCAGGTATTTCAGATGATTTACATATGTGAGCTTAAAAAGTCTTTTCAGTGTTTGTTTTCCAAGTTATCTGATCACCTTTTTTGCACATCAAAACTCAAGAACTTCTAATGGACTTTTACAAACTGGGTCAAAGCTCACTCAGATTAAAACGGTGTAAGAAATGTTCATTTCACTTTTTTCCCATATATAAAATTTTCTAATTTGAAATGAATATTTTTTTATGGTTGATTCAACGAGCTAAATGAACTCTCTATGATATTCTGAGAAAAGGCCATTGTCATATTTAGGAGGAGAGCATGCTGTTTTGGTCTCGGGGTTTATTTGAGTGAGAGCAGCAGGTGTGTGAGAGTAACAGCATGCCTTTGGGATTGTGGGGGAAACCGGAGTACCCGGAGGAAACCCACACAAGCACGGAGAGAGCATGCAAACACCTTCCAGGACGGTCACCGGCGAGCCTCGAACCGACAAAAAATAAAAAAATGTATGCTTCTTAAATTTTTACTTCATTTGCTAGGATTTTGTCATTCTTTGTTAAAAAAATGACAATCCAGTGCAAGTATACCCTGAGCCAACAAAATTTATCTTCAGAAATGTAGCAACCTCTAGTTTTATGTAAATTCATATTTTCTAGAAAGTTCTAAAAACTGAGTTGATGACTTGCCATTAACTGAAAAATATTGCTGACCTTTGCAGCATTTGCAAGGTTAATATATGTCCACCCAGAAGGAATAAGAGCTCCATTATTCATGTATTCGTAACATCACAAATATGCTGAGAGTTGTAGCTGAAAGATCCCCATGTGAGCGGGAAGGAACATGTCATTCTTTAGTCATCCCACAACATCAGCAGGGGATTCATACAGTGAACAGAACCACTTTGTGAATTGGAAGGCTATTCGGGGAAATGTTGACTGACCCCTGCAGGTAGGGGTCAATGGTAGGATCCTGCCAAAAAGCTGGGCAGGAAAAGGAAGTCTATTCATGTCCAATTGCTCCATAACTCTTGGACTCTGACATACAAAACAAGACTAGACACCGTCACACATGCAGAATTCACGAACAAAGGATTCCAAATCAGTTTTATACTTGGATTACCTCAAAAATAAAGAAGCCTCTTTGTGGATTTATAGTTTCAAGCTGCATTTCTGAAGGCTCAACTCAATAGCCTTATACTTATTGATATATTATTTACCTTTTTATTTGGGTTGGTTTTCTTAGATAATGTACAGTGCAAACGTTTTAGGCAGGTCTGACAACGGATGCTTTCAGAAATGTGAATTGTGTTCCAAACATCTTGGAGAATTAACCCCAGACCTTCTGTGGAAGTAGTGTTCTCAAATCCTTAGGATTCGGTGCAATCACTTCCAATTCTTCTTTGTGCTGAGGATTGTTCTTAAAGACTGCATGTTTTGGGTCATTGTTCCGCTTCAGAATAAATTGGTAGCCGGTCATACTTTGCATGTTGGATAAGTATGAGCCTGTATTTCTCAATGAATCTTCACGAGATCCATTTGCAGAAATGCAGCCATACACATTCCAGGAACCCCCACCATGCTTCAGTGCAGCTCCATGAACTGCTTTCCGCTAAAGCCAAATATTTCAACTCAGTCCAGAGCACCTTCTGTCATTTTCCTGCCCCACAGTTGCTATATCTTGTGCATACTTGAGTTGCTTCAATGCTTTGTTCCCACAACAAGGGTATGGAATTTTGGCTGCACGCTTTCTGGCCACTTCTACAGAAATTAAATTCAACTGATTTCTGCAAACATCGATCCTCAAAGATGCCAGTTTCTTTGTGCTTCTTCAAGGAAAGTTGCATTTTTCAACAAGAGCTGATGTCCACTTAAATTAGCCACAGCTACACATGCACAGGAAACAAGAGCTTGAGCAGCACATCTTGAAACACCAGTTTGCTTAGAAATCTTTGTTTGGAAGAGACATTGTTGATGTAGATGACCTCCCACACAGCTGTTCCTGTTTCTGTTCACGACTGGGATATCATTGTTAGGTCATACACCTGACTATAATCCTACAAAATCCTCTGTGCAGGTATGACGCTGGTTTGAAGGCAACAGATACCAAATATTGATGTATCTTTTATTGGCTCAGTTTGTATTTTGAATATTTGTAATACAGTTTTAAATCGAAGACACATGCTTAAAACTTTAACACAATACTACATATTCATTTTCCAATCTGTTTCTAGAAATAAGAAAGCTCTCTCGTATCAAAACCAGCTTTACAGAGAAACCCTTGTTTTCTTACACTTGGTGAGCAAGAGGAAGATCTGCTTCCAGGTCAGAGCTAGTTCCTACAGCCCCTTGATCCCAGCCAGTGGATTTTACTCTAGGAGAGGTGATTTCTCACGCCTGTCCAGAGCAGAAGAATTACATCAATACAATGACAGGTGCTTGTGAGGCTGATGTACTCAAGAGGCTTTCAAGTATATTTCATGAACAAAGACTCACCCATCAATGGAAACTAGAAGGAGCTGCAAGTGAAGCCATCCCTTAGGTATCTGTCATTCCTTGTTGAGAAGAAATATTTTGAGGATGGTAGAAACAATCTACAGCTTCCTTTATTTCCCTTTAAAAGCAGCAGGTGCAAATTACACTTCCCAAAGAGGGTGTGTGTCTGTGCCTCTTTCTTTGTGTCTCCTCAATCGGGGGTTGTGCGTGTCAGGAGACTTCTGAGGATACGACGTTTTCCGAGCCACGATGAAGCCACAGGAAGTCTTCTCACACGCGACCATTCTTTTGCCAGAAATTTACAGTCGGGCAGGTTTGTTCCACCGAGGCCCAGGGCCCCCTCTTCACTTCCTGAGGGGCCCCAAAGGGAGGCCAAGAGCAGGGCCAGCACCCCAGGGACTCGTATAACGCCAATAGAGAAACTCTGTTATCTTCCAGCAGAGATCTACAAGGTAGTAATCGCTGATCGCAGGCATGTACCTTCCTCCAAGATCAAAGGACGCGGCCATAAAATCATGGCTCTTGCAATCAGCAGCTGTTGAGATCCAGCTAAACTAATCCCACCAAGTATTTCAAGGTCAGACGTCTTAAAGAGACAGTTCAAACTAATTGAAAAGATATAACACTGCAAACCTTTAACCTTGGAATGTTTTCAAGCTCTTTGTTATTATATTTGAATTGTACAGGTACATTGTTTTGATTTCTTGGCCATTTGCCAGAAAATTTTAATGATAACACAAAAGCATTTCTTCCACTCATGTAAATGACGACATTTATTGTCAAACAACTGTGTTTAACCTTTTTTTATTATCATTATAATGACAAAGGAAATCTTTTAACCTTGATCAAAAGTTTACATGGTCTGGTTATTTGGAGCAGGTTAAAAAAAAGCCATTTCAGCAATCAAGCACATAGACAAATACAGTAAATCGGAGGATGAGGTAGGGGTCCGGGGAAGTGGTGTAACCCCTGCAGTCCACAGCAAACATTTTCCTGCAGCCTAATGGCGCTGTACTCATGGCCCGTCAGGTTTTTGCCCGATAATATGCAACGACAAAAATAAAACAACTAAGGGGGTTTAAGTGTAAACCACTCTGACCTGTGACCTGTTTGCTTCTAATCAATGTTGCTGAGCTCCTGATGGACCCTTGCCTCTTTCATTCTGTAGTATGTTGACAAGAGAGCCGTCTAAGGATCTACGGGAAAATGTAGTTGAACTGTACAAAACAGGAAAGATATCCAAGAAACTGGGAATGGCAAACAGCAGTATTCAAACTCTGAGTATGACGTATAAAGGGAGGGATCCTGCTGAAACCAAACCGTGGTCGAGTAGACCGTGAAGTGTTTCTGCCAGAAAAATTGGAAGGGATGCAAAGAAAAAAACACAAGTAGCTCTGTGCAAAAAAAATGCCCTGCGGCTGTTTTAAGAAGCACAGTAAGGAAACACTTGAAGAAAAATTGGTCGGATTGCCAAAGGAAAGCCATTACTCTGCACCAAACAGCTCAGAAACAAAGCTCCAAACTTCTGAAAGAAAGTCATTTAGTGACGCAACCAAAATTGAACTTTTTGGCCACAATCACAAACACTACATGACCAGAACACCATCCCTTCTGTGCATTATTGGTGTTTTGGGGATGTCTCAGCATGTAACTGCACTCATCAGCTGTGCAGGGGACATCACTAGACATTCCAACACGTCAATAAAGCAAAACATAAAGCCAAGTCCACTTGTCAACGAGGTGAAAGTGAAATTCTGGAGTGGCCAACACAGTCTCCTGACCTCAATATCTTTTCTGGAGAGACCTCAAAAGTGCAGCTCATGCGAGACAACCTAAGAATTTTTTTCTAGAAGAATGCGCTTGCTGGAAAGTTTATCTTGTCATTGTGATTTAAAAAGAGTAAACACCGTAGTTTGATGTTAAGAGTTAACATACAGCTTCGCCCGACCACTAATGATGAGTTGAAAAAAGTTTGAGTTATTCATATTTTCTAAAAAGTGGCCAAGAAATCAAAGAAATTGCCAGGGTATGTAAACTTATGAGTACATATGTTAATTTACATTTATCAAGGATTATTATTTTCTCAATGAAGTAATCCCAAGCTTTTCCAGAGTTCAGCCAGGCATAACACACAAAACACTCAATAGTTTTGAGCCACCTGCAAACTATGGAAATACCGGTTTCAAAATCACCCACCATCATTGATATAGATTCTAAGCAATGGATATTGGACCCAGGTCAAGGGTCAAAGGAAAGTGAAATGCCTTTTCACAGAAAAAAACCTAAAGAACCCCTCCGCTGATGTCCTCCAGACAACAGCTGAACAGAAATGACTCTGAGGCCCGTTTTCATGGTTCACTATAATTTCCTCTGCTTAAATCCATCTATATTTAGCAGTGCAATAAAAAAAGAGCTGCACGATTCATTCTTTAGCTTCACTCCAGCTCGCTAAGGAGAAGAGTGCTGTCCAGTTCTCATGACACATGACCCTCGACCAGTCCAGCCGTAATGGATGAACTGCAGAGAATGTCCAAGAGTTCACAAGCCATTTTACTGGCATTGACAGACATTTTATGTTTTTTTTACATTTGATTTAAAGATTTATGGCACCTATAAATGTTTGTGTACACAATTGTTTATGAAAATCAACAAATAAAAAAATATATACCGGTATATATTTGTACTTTGATACTGGCTTGTAAAAATTATGCTTAAAAGTTTAATGTTCCCAGTTTCATTATAAGTAACATAAACCAACCCCCAATTTTTCTATGATTTCTATTTGCAAAGCTGGTTTCCATGCAAAACGGTAATTTACCAAAACTAAGGCAAATATGTGGTTGGTAGGGTAATCAGTTTGGTTGCTAGGAAGCTGTCAGTGATATAAAAATTTGTAAGTTGGTAATTTGATTCACATAAACTAAAACCTCCAGGCTAAACAAACATGAATAAAACAAGAAATATGAAAAAAAAAATTCAGTTAAAGCGGAGTTCCATCACTGACTGTAACCAGGTCAAGTGGTCTCTAGGGGCGTAACGATACACTCTGCTCATGATACACATCACGACATTATGGCCCCAAATGTATTGCAAGATTTAACAAAAAGGTAAAAAAAATAAAATCAAAATACACACATGCTTTACAAAACTGTTTTATTAACAACAGTTGGAATGATTTTTGTTAAATGGATGCAAGAATAGTAACAAAATATATACTTTTAAATAAATATTACGTCTTGATGATAGCAAAACTAAATCACTACACATAAATGTGCAAAAAAATTATCTATAGCAAGACCGTGAGCATTTCATGATGCATATAAGACCCATAATTTCGTAATAATGTCACAAATGTTAAATTTAAACCATTTGCTTTTGAATATATTAGTAAGTGGCAAATATTCCAACCATTTCTAATTTTAATATATTTTTAAATTAATTTTCTCACGTGTAATAAAGCATATTCCCCACTAATGCTGCCATCTAGAGGCCAACAACTGATACAGAGGAAATCTGTTAAGTCACTGTGACTTTAGCCCTTCAGTTACCAAGCAAAAGTAATTAAAAAAATAAACGTAAAGGAACTTTGCTGTGTGGCTCTACATTATTCAAGAACCAAACATATTTTTTACAAGACATAATATCTGAGACACTCAGAAGTCACTGCAGATTTGGTGTAGAGGCTCCCAGGTAAGTCCGAAGGTCTGAGATGCTAGATTTTACTATTTTCGCAGGTATAGACTTCATATTTAACCTTTGATAGGCAGCAAATCTATGGCATCCTCCAAAAGAATAATAGTAATTGCCTCCCTTTTCCCCAATGATCCAAAGCACGTCTATGGGAGGAACAGCAGATGTACAAGAGTCCTCCTGAGGGGGGTAGACTTTCAAAGTTACAAGTGGTTAAAACCTCAACAATTACTGTCATTCTATATTTACCAACCTGTATGCTGCTCATGAGGCTTTGGACCTTGTGCTCGTCCAGAACAGGAGGAATGGGTCGGATGATCACATCAATGGGGATGTTGTGGACCTCCTGGATGTTGTCAGAATGGATAGAACGGTTTTCACTGCTCAAACTTCCCATGCTTTGCCTAAAAATGTAGAGTGGGTTCACTCTTCCAGAAGCTGCGAACTGTTGGAAACCACTTCTTAAATGTTGATACATCTATAACAGATGACTAACCAGGAGGAACCGTCTGACTTCTTCTTCCTCTTTTGTGAATAGACTAGTTTCCTGTGCAGAAGGCTATACTGCCATCTACTGTCAGCTTGCTGCGTCCTTGAGAAAAAAATGCAAGTGGTGCTCGCTGCAGAGCCAAATGGGAGGAGCTAGAGCTCTAGCTCCCCCTCGCTGGATCTAGTGGGCGGGGCTTGACGCGCTATCAAGCGCAACCAAGTGGCTGTTAATGTTAGTGCGAGTTCAACCGTAATGGAAGTAAATGCTTGTGTTGATGCGCAAGATGCTGGCATAGATAATATTTTTGTCTAATATTGGTGATTATGATTGATGATTTTCATACAGTGTGTACCATTCCATGTCCCACTGTGAATACTTATGTAAATATTTGATAAGTAGGCAATGTGAAAGCTTACTATCTGTGCATCCTGCTTTAATTTTTGTCCACCACATTAATCTGTGGGTTATTTGTGAACTAATCTGAATAATCTGATTAATTAATGTAATAATAATAATAATAATAATAATAATAATAATAATAATAATAATAATAATAATAATAATAATAATAACTAATTTATGTAATCTGGCCATTTTTGTATGTAAATGTGAATGTATGATTTCGAAGAGGCTGGTTGTATTTTTTTAATATTATTATATTGTAAATTTAAATGTATTATTGGCTGTAATTTTAGATAGACTCAACCTTCATGTAAGATTTAGATTTTATATACATCTCAAAATTCCGTTTATCTTTAAAGTACAGTTCAGATGTCTTACCGTGCCATACAGGTTGTACAGTTCGAACGGACTCTACCTGCGTCTGGACCTATGACGTAGTAAGCCCCGCCCACTAGATCCAGCGAGGGGGAGCTGGAGCTCCAGCGAGGGGGAGCTAGAGCTCTAGCTCCTCCCATTTGGCTCTGCAGCGAGCACCTTCTCAAAAAATGTGGAATAAAAAAACTGCAAGTATGGCATTGGAAAAGTTTTTAATTGTATTTTAATTCTTTAGTGTACAATTTGCCTTGTGTATAATGTAAGGTGTGTGATGATACAGTGTTTTTCACAGAATTGTCATTATTTTTTAGATAATGGCTCTGTCCCACAGGCCCTGTCCCAAGGGTCCACAAGGGAAGCAGTTCGGCGGCCTGTGCCAAACAGCATAGACCATGCTCCACAAGAGCCCCCAAGGGAGAACGAAGCAGCAGCCTGTGCCACTGAACCACAGTCCCTGCTCCTGCTCTGCACAGATCCTGCTCTCCCAGGGCCCACGCAGGGCGCAGGGATGTGGTCTGTGCCAGGGACCGCAGCCCATGCATAGGCCCTGCACAGATCCTGCTCCTCTAGGGCCCACAAAGGAAGCAGGGCACCGACCTATCAAGAGCCCACAAGGGAGAACTGAGCAGCAGTCTGTGCCACTGGATCACAGTTCCTGCTCCTGCTCTGCACAGATACTGCTCCTCTAGGGCCCTCAAGGGAAACAGGGCAGCGGCCTATGCCAGAAAGCACAGCCCCTGCAAAAGGGCCATGCTCCCCTAGGGCCCACAACTGAAGCGGTAAGCTTTTTTTTTTTCTTTTTTTTTTTACAATGCATTATGCCATCTTTGCGTACATAACATCTATTTAATTGATTATCGTTATTATGTGTGTAATACTCTTTTAAACAGGTTAATAATTGTAATAAGTAAATAATGTAGGCCTTTCACAGTCTGTTGTCGATGCCGGATGTGTCTTGTTTATTGTATCCAAGAGAGGGCGCACTTACACGGTTTTGTCAACCTGTCCCAAGAACGTGGAAACTTGGACAAGGTAAAAACGTTTTTATGCTTCCATGTTATAAAAAAGACATATTTATTCACTTAATAAATAAATTAATAAATTAAAAAATAAGATCTTTATGGTCAGTTTTAGTCACAATACTAAATATAAAACAAATGGCCACCACATAGGTGAAACAGACGTGAATTGTTTAAAAAAAAAAAACAATATATATATTTTTGCCTCTCTTGAAAAAAGACTAAAATTTTGTACGTTAAAGGAGCATAGAAGATTGACTGTTTTCATTATTGCCAGGCTTTTTTGTGTGACAAAAACGTACCTGAAATGATCAACTGCGTTAAAATTGGCAGGCAAACATGTTTCCTTTGGAGAAGAAAATAAAAAAGGCTCAGTATAAAAGCTTGGAATCTGATGTGAGGAATAATATCTACAGGTGTGATTTTTGGAACAAGTCTCACTTCGTCTCTTGCCGTGGATCATTAAATGGGAGAGAAAATGAACATTTGGATCTCTAAATGCTGTGAACTGATTCTTCTGACAGGAGCAGAAGGGACGTTTGGACTTAATGCCAGCAGGCACCAACAGACAGATGGGTTTTCACACAAACAACAGAAAACATCAAGAGCACTCAGGCTGGCACACACAGAAGAATCAGCAAAAAGGAGGAAGACTGGATAATGAGCCATGGCTAGCAGAAGATGGGAATTCACTTTGTTTTGTCAGGAGGCAAACTGTCCGCTCTGTTTAAAGTTCAGCTCCTTAGTTTTAAACCATATGGTGAGTTTTGAATCATAGCGGTTGAAAATAATTGAGCAGAATTGTGTTTGATGTCCTTCGCATATTAACATGTTCATTAAGTTTTATAGAGTATACATAAAACATCAGCCCAATTTGATTCTTTTCTCGAATTGGAAAGAAAAGTGTGACGCAACTGTTGGTCACTGACTGGTCAATTGTTCTGCATTACATCATTGCAGTATTTGACAAAAAAATGTAGTTTTTTTTTTCATCTGTCTTTTGGACTGAGACTTTTGAACTGTTTTTATTTGAGCATTGTCAACAACCTCATGCACAACATTAAAAAACACTCCTTCAATGGTCTCCAATTACCGGTAATCTTTTTTTTTTGTTTGTTTGTTTGTTTTCATAGCATTCCATATGATGTCACCAAATGGAACTAGAATGACGTAGCCGAGTTCCTTTTCTAAATCAAGCCCACTCAGCGTGGCTGCTAGAAGTGATAGATGTGCACTGTAGCCATTTAATGCAATATTACATTGGTCATGTGTTTTTAAACAGTCCAAAAAAATGATATAGTTAAATTGGTTGGAGACTCATTCATTCATTTTCCAACCCGCTTATTCCCTTTTGGGGTCATGGGGGTCTGCCGGTCTCCAGCGCACATTGGGCAAGAGGCAGGGGTACACCCTGGACAGATTGCCAGTCCATCGCAGATGGCTGCTTTAATTTTTATAGTGCATTGAAAAGCTAATTTAATAAAAAAATTCTCCTGAATTTGTACAAATATTGCTCATGGTGTTGGCAGCATGGATTGTTCAGGTCATAGGAACTACATGGTCCAGCTCAGCTCCCAAAAACAACCTCACACCATACCCCCTTCTACAAACATGGCACAATGCAACTTGACCAGTACCTTTCTACTGGCAATGCCAAAACCAGATGATTCAAAAGATTTGCCAATGGAAGAAGCATGATCTTCTTGGGTCTTGATTGTTGTGGCCAAGTAGAGGTGTGCAGATGCCCCTCTGTCTAAAGGTTGGCCTACTTGGTCATGAAAACCAATTCTATGAAGCTCTTCTTTGCACTGTTATGTAAGATATCTGAAGACACTTGATGTTTGAATGCATGTAGAAATTGACAAAGTTGGCAACCAACGATCTGCTGACCCCACTCTGTCCCATTACTTCCACTCTGTTGCAATACCACTGATAGTTGAAATACTAAGTAGCATATATGACTATACTTGTTGTACAGGTGGCATCCCATAACAGTACAAATCCGGAATTCACTGACCTCCTGAGAGTGGCCCATTCTTTGACAAAAGTAGTCTGCACGTATAACATTTCAGTTTGTACGCCTGTGACCATTTTAGATTTGATGGCTACGTTTAAAATCACAGTTTTATTGTTTAATAAAGTATTTCATTCAAGTCTCTTCAACTATAAACTTGTAGACCTTATGGTAAGCATAAGCAGAATGTTATTTTATTGTTTTTCATCTCCTAAAATATTTATAGGTACATATTTCTTATAATTATTGTTTATTCACTTTGAGGAACACTACAGGATGCTACGGAGGATGCTGAGTTGTCATTGGATTGCAGTGCAAAGTCATCAGCAGCAGATGGCGGCCAACCTTCAAAATTCTTTTTATGTTAAGGTAACAAAATCTAGAGTCTACCATAGTTAGAAATTAAAATGTAATATATCACAAATAATCTCAGTGCCTACAAGTTATTCTTTTTCGTAGTTTTAATTCCATACTAGCTTCCATTTCTACACAATTTATAGTCAAGCTGGTATTTGGATATCACCTTTTTTCTCCACTGTGGTGTACTTGTTTGTAAAATGTAATGTTTTGGATTTTATCGGAATACCATTTGCGGTAACTTGATAGATTTAAATTTGCTCCATTTTGGTCACTGGCTACAATACAAAAATATATATTAATAAAATATTAAAGACCCAGTCTTTTTTCACATCACAACACATGATCTCAACATATCACCAGCAAATAATGCTTGAAAAATGTATGTCTGTTGTCTTGTGATGGTTACAGCATGAGATGACCACTTGATTATTCAGCACAGTCGACCAATCAGAGCAGTGAACAATTCATGTCAAAAGATTCAGTCAACATGCCAGCCTTTTTGAAGTCTAGCAGTTGAAATTTAATTTTAAAATTCGTCATGTGCACCCTATACTCCTAAATGATTCTCTTAGTACACTATGAAGTGAAAAAAATAGTTCTTGACCCTAATAAATGCCACTTCAAAGTAGTAGAGAAACACTGAACTGTATCACTAAGTTGCTCAGTCGCCACAGATGCAGACCAATCGAGGAAATATCAGCTTCTTTTATCTATGAACGTGTTATCAGTAGCTTCTCTTGTACCTAAAGTACTACACACACCCCTGTCGAGAGCCAATTCACTGACTTACTCTTATTTATACAGTACATGTTGAGTACATGGATTTTGTGAATCGATTCTCTTTTCACTTTGTTCTCGTTTCTTGCATTGGGATCAATGAGTGCACTGATCAATGATAAGTTAAAGCTCTGCGTCATCTTCCAGTAAAGGGTAAAGCTCAGTAGGACTGAATGTTATCAGGGATTTTTGCTGAGGGTTGAGTGGTTTAGGGTTGCTTGTTCAATATTGCAGATGATGGTGTTTAATAATTAATTTTTATGAAATCTACTGTCAGCATCACCACCTCCACATTTCAGACTTCAGTTACAGTGACCTCCTTTACTGATGATGTTTACTGGAGATTGTTGCATCTGGTGCAATGCTGCGGTTAAAAAAACTCTATTGCAGAATATACCTGAAGGTAGCAGTATGTCACAGATCACAACACTACTTTTAAGCAAACATCTTTTAAATTGTTATTAAAAAATGTCTCCTTTGTTGCAAAGGAGTTGATCATGTGGGGTGTGGTGTTGATGGTACATTTTCAGCCGTTGTGTGATATCATTGCACCTGCTGGTCCTTTGTCATAGTTCCTGGATAATTATTGGCGAATTTTAATTCATTTTAAATAAAAAATTTCTATTTCACTCAGCATGGGCATGTCTTAATCACATAACCCTTGTCAAACGTGTTAAAAAAGAAAAAAAAACAGGAACTAGAGAAGTATATTTAGGCGTAAGAGAAGCATAAGGATCAAAAACATTTAAACATAGAAAAATTTGGGGTATAAATTTTGGAAAATGGAATAAGCCCCGATAAATTGAGATGTTCCTGTCTGCAGACAGATGGGTGAAGCCCCACCCACTGAAAATGGAGTTCTGCCAACGCGTCGTCTAATTGGTTGTACTCCCCAACTCTAATCCTAAGCTTAATGCTGTTTAGCATGGTAGTGACGTCACGATTCAACGTTCAATGGGTGGGGCTTATCCCGTCTGCAGTCAGGGGTACTTTGAATAAGCCGATCTGCAAACTCTGTGAAACACCTGCGATTGACGTTAAACACATAGAAATTATTAACAAAAGGGCTAACAGTGTCCTTGAAATGGCTTTCATTTCCTCTGCAGTTGCTACACCTGTTTTTTTAGTCAATCCACATCTTAAAATATTATAATTGTTTTTGTCAATGTTGCCCAAACCAAATTACTAGGCAAATTACAACGTGTTATGTTCAAATGAAACCATGACTCAATGGAAGAAGAACAAATGTTTCATGTTTCCATTATGACCTTAAATCATACACATAGATTTATGCTAACCATGCTAGCACCAGACCCGGAGACCGGAATAGATTCCAAATGCTTAAACTTAACTCATGAATAAAAGTGAAGCTTTACTTTAACATAACCAGATTTGTCTGCCAGATAAATACATTGTGTCTTTTGTCTTTGGTCAGTTTTGTCAGATACAGTGTTGGCCTGTTTTTTTTTCAAGATCAACTAAAGGAGCATTCGCACCCGACTTTTTTAGTTCAATTCAAACCAACTAGAGTTCTCTTTCCATTTTTGTACGGATCATTTGGGCAGGTGACCAAAAGTGGACTAAGAGACCTGCTCCAGGAGGTGGTGTCGGCATCGTTCCAAACAAACTTAGAGTGCTTTGTTTGTGCTGAGAACATAAACAAACCATGTTTAGAACTAAATGAAGATGACAAAAATTATTTTTGCACAAATACATCCACCATACTCGCTTGGGTTGGTTTACAAAGCAGCCTTTATAATGGGCGCTCACGTCAAACTTGGAGCAGTAATTTGAAAAGTGATGCCAATGGTCAAAATCAAGCAGCTAAGTCTTTCCATTTTGAGCATGTTTTCCCAGTCTTCTCGCGTTGTCCTCTTTTGTTTTCTTCTGTGTGCATGTCATTTTAACCAACCAAAAAGCATTTGAGGAAACACGTACGATGACAATGAGTGGCTCATATGATGTCTCATGTCTGTATTTTCAACTATTGCGGATCTGAGTGATCGATGTTGTGTGAATAACGACTAAATCTGCAGAATATTGTTCCATTTGATCCGGACCAAATTAAACAAGTACCCTGCTATAAAGGTCCAGTGTTTAGATTTCCAGATACACAATTAAGTTGTGTCTTCCATTGTACCTGTCAGTCAGAAAGCAGTGCTATAAGATGTGACTGTTTACGACAAGCTAGGACATGGCAGTCTGACTCTCTAGTTTCTTGGGCATCCGCCCTGATGGCGGTGTCTCTTCCTCAGCATCAGAGATCAGTCTCATTCAGCTCTTGAGTGCTGCATCTTGGTGAGGCTATAGTGCAACATAAAATCAATGTTTCATTAACATTTAATGACTTTGACTGGCTTAACGGCACTGGGACAGATGCATGTGCATCAGGTTTCAGAGTGACTTTAACTGCTGACTCGATTACACTTTGAATGTTCTTCCGGTGAAAGTTATAGCACTGATGCATGGAGGGAATGCTATTCTCAGATCAGCATGATCGATTCTGAGATGTATGGCTGTTGTCAGAAAGGAGCAAAGGAAGTCAGTCTGTCATCCTGACTCTTGTTTTGTGCTTGTTTGAACGAGTACAAACGTTTCGGTGGTTCTACTGGGATCATTGATGTATAAAATCTTGAGAGAAACGAAAAGCAAATGTTCAATCAAGTGAAACAACAGACTGCTTGTGCTATTTATTTTATTGTTCATAATCATCACTATTGGCTTTACCCTTCATAACAGGCAAATTTCATAAGTGGAAAAATCTTTACACAGGGAACAGGAAGATAAAGAAAGAAGGCAAGGGAAAAGAGAGAGAGACAATCTGAAATCTCTCAAGGACCATATGGACGGCTCTGAGTTGCCTACCATATGCTGAAGGCTTTTGTTATGGAAATAACTCTTTATTTTTTGGCACTTCACATTATTGTTCAGCCAGGCTGGGCACTTCCACAAAAGAGGGGAAAAAAGAAGAGAAAAGAGGGAGACAAAGAAAAATGGGCAGATCCTGGTGAACAGAGAGAGAATGATTAGCATTGTTAATATTGCTGGTAGCTACAGCAGGTAATGAGCTAATGAAGTCCCTGATCCTGTTTAGCACATCCAGGGTTGAAGAGCGTAGAATAGGTAAAAGCAAAGGGATCGGCTCACATGCGGTGTCTCATTATTGCTGAGATCTATATACACACATATTTACACTGGTTTACACCTTCTCGGTCTCTTCGTTTGCCTTTTGTTTCTGAACAGTTGTGGGAAAGCATTTTTCTGAAAAGAGATGATGGGTTTCCTTTGGAATCGCCTTAAAAAGAGCTCATTTACATTATTTCAAACTTTGCATAATTAGAGCTGACTGTAGTAATTCAAGCCTTATTAGAATGGGAAATATCCAGATGGATACACATAACAGATCATCTGCTGAGTTTTCACAGCTGTGGATGTGGCAGAAATGTGATGGGGTGATTTAGGAAGAAAAGAAGAAGAATTGTCCATCAGAGTCAGAAATTAATCAGGACTGCAGAAATGTACAGTTGTGTTACTAACTGAGACTGTAAAGAATGTGGTTAAGTAATGTTAGATACAGTCAAACAGTTGTAATAATGTGAAATATCAAAATCATATTACAATAAAAATAGCTGCTCAGTGAAAATATTAATATTTTCCCCACTGCTTCATAAGTGCTTCATAATTGTCATACTATTGCTCTAGTTTATTCATTGCATTAACTAAGTTAAAGGCAACATATGTTTTGTTGTTCAAATTTTAATATAAAAAAGTATATATATAAAAATGGTTTATTGTTGTGTACACAACATCCCTGCAATAATCCAAAGTTATTCAGGGTTTTGATTTTTGTTTATCATAATTACTGCCCCTAAAACAGGTTTAACAGGCACATCTCCATAGAAAGGAGCCTGTTCCTAGTAGTCAATCCCTTATATCTCCTGTATCTGCTCAATGATGGTTTTTTGATATAATTATCTTCCTAAAACTCATAGGAGAGGGCAGGGCCAGCAGAACGATCTTTTAATAGGCCAGACTCCAATACATAATACATTTTTCAAATAATTCATTTGTTTATTTTAATTTATTTTACTTAAATGAAGAGGAAAATGCATTTAATAAATAAAAAAAGTTTCTTATAAATTTTTTTTAATGGCCTGATCATCTTTTCAGCCCACTATAAAAGTAGGCATTATATAAAATGCTTAGGAATTGTTTAGAATCCCTGAAATCAAACAAGCAAAGTATGAAAAAGTGATATTTTATACATTCTAAATGTATATAACAGGCTCTATTTTTTAGGGGTTTGTGTGTGTGTGCGTGTGCACGTGCGTGGGTACGTGTGTGTGTGTGTGTGTGTGTGTGTGTTTGTGAAGAAGACAATTGAGCAAAAATGCTAGTTCTGCTTTGCGTTTAGTCACTTTTAATTAATCAATTTCTGCTTTGTGTTTAAAGCATTTGAATCAACAAAATTCTGTTTTGTGTTTAATAAATGTTAATTGATAAAGGCTTCTCATCTAGAGCCTTTAGTCTTTTGTGTAAATGGTACTAATCATTCTGTTTTGAATTAAGAAGGAATGAAGCAACCCACCTATTGTTAATTTGATTTCAAACAAAATGTGTATGTTTCGAAAAGGTTATTATATTTTGTGTTTTAAACGAACATTACAAGAGTTATGACACATAAGTTGCAAGCTAATTCAAATTAAAGTGTTAGAAAATGTGCAGTCGTCTTTTGGTTTCATTTTACAGACCTCAAGTCGCTGCAATCACTGCCATCTAGTCGGGAAAAAAGGGATAACCCCTGGAATTACAATACCTGTGATATGGGCTTGTGGTTTTTTTTGTTTGTTTGTTTTTGTTTTTGTTTTTTTTTTTTCAAAATTCTGACACCAAACAAAGCACAATGGAACAAAAGTGCTTGGAACAGTGTATAGCTTAGTTGAGGTTTGCCTGTTTTTTATATATATATATATATATATATATATATATATATATATATATATATATATATATATATATATATATATATATATATATATATATATATATATATATATATATATATATAATATTCACCTTGTCTTTGCTTTTTTGGGGGGATTTATGAATTTTTATTTTGACTCGCCACTTTTGATTTTTGTTATAAAACATAAAAATAGTTTGTTGTCAATTTTTGATTTTTAAAGATAATTTATTAGAGGAAATTTGAAAGTAGTCTAAACACTGAAAAAGGCCCTGGACTTCTAAGGGTTAATATTGCATTGTTTGTAAATGTACTGAGAATATATGCTTCAATAACCCATCTCCTCTGTAAAAATCCATTTCAGTTTGACTTTAATGACAATTGTTATATTTCTGACACCGATGTCCATCAGAAGTGACAGTGAAATGCCATGCACCCTTTGCAAACTGTCAAACAAGTGCCAATGCATGAGGTCAGCAATCGGTGGATAAGAGGTGAAGAGCGAAAGAAATGAGGGAAAAGAAACTCATTATCTATTCCCCGCAGGTTTTAGCCCATTACTGAGATTGTGCCATCCTTTTTACAATATGCAAAACGCTGACAGAGCCTTTGGCTGCTGCAGCTCGACCTTCCTCACAAGGTCAAACTCAGACTCAATTATGCTTTCAGACTACTGTCCATCCAAGAACACCTGTTAACTCTTTAGAGGAGTGGACAGTGCTACACCCAGTGACGCATGTTCTTATATACAGGGGTTGATTCCCCAATACGCTACTAAATGTGGTTTATTCATAAAGCAAGCTCTTTGGATTCCACTTTTTACCTCAAAGGACAGACAGCAAGGAGACAGCTGATTTACATAGCTGTGCTCGAGTGTCTTGCTTTCATCTCTGAACATCTCTCAGATCTTTATTTTACAGGCAGTGGCACATTGACGCCATATGCTCAGCTCTTTCCATCAGTGCTGCCATTAAGCCACGAGTTTGTTTCATCTCAGTCCTGAACCTGGCACAGCTTTCACCCAAACATTGAATAATCCCTTCTGATTGGCTATTCAGGGGGGTCATTATTTCTGGGTCTAGGATTCACATGTCACTGGAACTCTTGTCAGATTCATGTCATCGTCTGGCGGCCACAGGGTATGATGGATTCGTTCAGACAGCTAAAGCCAAATGCATGAAATATGTCATGCTGTGGGTTAGTCTTTTCATAATCACATTCAAAGCTACTGCAGAAGCAATTTGGGTTAGGAATATTATTAAACACTGTTCTATAAAAGCTTCATAAATTGTAACAAATCTGCAAGTATAAAAATGGGAACGTAATAATATCTGTCAGTTTTTATCTGCCCCTTCAGGGCTTAAAAACAGGAGTTTAGAGGCAAAAGGCATTTTTGATGGATCATTTTAACGCATGAAATGACGTCACAGATGTGGGTGGAGCCAAACAAACACACCATATTTAGACATTCTGGGTGGTCTCAGCAGGAAATGGGGTTGAACGAAATGGAGAAAATGGACTGAGATATTAAGGAGGTTTTTATTGCCCTACATTGACTGCTAACAGGACAGCTGTGATGATACAAGTTGCTGTACCTAAGAAAAATTATTGCCCGTTAAACAAAGCATCATCAACCTGAATTCATCTGCTTTCAAACTCTGCACTCCGTGCCTCTCAAAAATAACAAAATCGCTTTACAGCTAGATCATGCATATAAAGATTTTCATTAAAAGCAGCATCTTAAAAGGTCAACGGCAGTTCAGTGTCCAATAACACAGAATAATCAACAAATAAATAAATAAATACACATTAAATAAATAAATAAATCAACAAAAATAGTGCATACGTAAATACATCAATGGTCAAGAATAACACTGGAAATGGTAGAAATGACGTTCGTGTGATAATCGCTTGGAGAGCGTGCACACAGATTAGAGGTTAGAGGTCGTACCTGCCTCTGGGTGAGGTAATCGTGGAGCAGGAAGACAACGGGTGGAGCTCCACACACCTGGAGCATGTGCGGTCTGAGCGAGGAAGCCCAGCACAGATGCAGGTGCAAATCTCTGTCATCCACAGGAGGAGTTTTAGGAGAGTACTTTAAAGGTCTCTGAAAAGTCTTGAGTGCTGTTTCCTCCATGTGGTGAACATAGATTGACGCTGGCTCTGCTCGAACAGTTACAGGATGTGATTGCCACAAAAAGAATAAATAAAGGAGCAAATGAATACGGGAAGCAAGAACCTGTAGGAGGCTTTGAATATAAAAATAATGATTATAAATCAAATTTCAAAAGAGTAACAAAAGTTTGTACCTTTTCAGAGGTCTACAATCTTTTTTTCTATCGTTTTTTGCAAATTCACATTTTCGTAAAAAGTTCATGTTGGCAAAAGAATTCAAAATAAGCGCAGCATAAAAATACAAATTGATTAATTTCTCAAAAAGCATAAACCAGTTGCTGTCCTTTTTTATCTTTTTTATGATTTGCTATAAAACATCAGGAATCTAAATATTATTACTATCATTATTAATAGCATTATGTTCATAAAAATTTGCATGCCAAGCTTCGTCATTGTACATATCTATATGAGAGGGTCTTTAAATACCAGAGGAAAAAAAATCCAGCATCTATTATTTATTGTCTTATTATTATTGGGTAGGTTTGGTTTTTATTCTTCTTTTTTTCTCGTGGTGAAAATATTGCTTTCTAAAAAAGGGAAAGTGGGGATTGTGAATGGGAAGTCTGTGGTGGGGGGATTTTTGCAAGCTTTGTATCATCATCATCATCATCATCATCATGTTAATTCTCTGAGCCGGACTCATCCTCGTCTCCAGAGCCTCTGAAGCAGGCGGACTCGTAGTGCTTGTTCAGGTAGGACTTGAGTGCGAAGGTCTTGTTGCAGCGCTTGCAGCAGTAGTGCTTGAAGGCTGAGTGTGTCTGCATGTGCGCTCGCAGGTTGGATCGGTCGGCGAAGGCTTTTCCGCAGTGGGCACAAGCAAACGGCTTTTCTCCTGTATGTGATCGCATATGCCCCTGCAGCAGCCACGGCCGACTGAAGGCTTTGCTGCACACGTGACATTTGTGCTTGAGGTCGTGAGTGAGGATGTGCATGGCCAGCGCTGGCATGGACACGTAAACCTTGTCGCAGGTGGGACACTTGCGTGCCATCTTGCTGTCGAGGCTGCGGTGGGTCTGCTTGTGTCTGCTCAGGTTGGAAGAAGTGGCATAGGTCTTTCCGCACTCGTTACAAGTGTGGCGAGCACCTCCGTTGTTCCCCACGGCTGCCTCCTTCTCCTCTGCAGCTGCTTTTCTTGCTTCAGCGACCTCTCCCTTTCTCCTTGAGCGGCCATCAGAAATGAAGAATGCATCCATGGTGTAGCCCTCGCTGAGCGACTCGCTCTCGCTGCTGAAGTATCCCCGGGCCGTGAGGCCTGACTGAGGGCTGTCCGGGTGCTCCAGGTCAGGCTGGCAGTACTCCCCTCCACCGCTGCTGACCGGGGAGTAGAGCAAGTCTGAGTTGATCTTCATGTCAGCCTGCTTCTCCTCTGTGTACTCGGAAGAGCTGATGTAATCCTGGATGTAGCCTGCAGCAGGACAGAGTACATGAGCATGTTATTAGCTCATTGACCTTTCACTTCTTTTCCGAACTGCAGGTGTACAGCAATTAATAGCACTGAACAGTGACGCCATAGACACAGTGTTGCTTGTACAAACAGCTCTCGAGCAGTCGGTTGCCGTACGAACATCAATTCAAATACTATTAGGGCTCACCTAGGGATTTTTCTATTATTTAGCCCATTTTATGCATTGTTTTGTACTGTTACAATATAAAAATGGTCAATATTGAATGCATTTTTTATCAAGAGCTCCTCCATCTCTTTGTCTTTGGGCAGGATCTAGTGTCATACAAGAAACAAACAGTTTTAAATTATACGTTCATTTCAGTGTTTCATCTTTTGACATGCCCTTAAGTAGAAGAAGGCAGATAAATACTCAGTTTAAAACTGCTAAAGTACAAAGTGCTCGCAGATGGATGCTTCATAATATTTCTGCCTTTACGAGAGTTATTAGCCACGTTTCCATCCTAAGATGCAAACTAGAATATCACATTTGCAGATTTGTCCAAGAGAACAAAATCGTCAATGCCAAATATCACTAGTTAGAAAAATGGAAGTTGCTGTGTTAGGAGAAGGCCATTTTTCATATATAATAACGTAGATGAAACGCAATATGCCTCATGTCATCTTGCTTTTGGAGGCGGGAAACTGCTCTTTGGGAACGCAGGCGGTCAAGACACTTCTGGGAGGTGATAATCCAAACAAGTTTGATGATAGACTTTGAATAAGGAATTCTAGAATGACCAAAACAGCTTTTCAGATGTTGTGCAATGAAATTGGTCTGTTGGTTAAACCATTAATGCCACCTTAAGGAAAGATGCAATGCAAGTGTATTGCATTGGAATTTATTCTGGGTTTTTCCAGGGGTTTTTTCATGCATTATTCCAAAATGCACATAAAAATAGGTGGATGGAAATGCAGCAATTGACATTAGATATTTCAGAGAAAGTTGCCATGCTTATATCATCTGCACAAACATGTATTTGACAAATAAAGAACGAATTGAACCAATAACTCCTCAGAGATATTGAGTTCTCTGATCACAGAACGAAGCCGATGCGGTCAGAAAGTTCAGCTCAATTCTTACATAACGCTGAAGAAGCATTTCTCTCTCACGCGGAACTAAAATTAGCTTGTAAAACAACCTCTAGTTACTCATCTGGTTTAGTTTTAAGTTGATTGTTTTCTGTTTGCGTTTTTCTCAAGGTTAACTTTGATATATTTTTATAAATTGCACCTATTTGTTCCAAAAAGTCAGTTCTGGTGTTCTCATGGAGGCTGTTCTCATTTCAAATATTCATTACCAATGATTAGCATCATTGATTTTTATCGATAATGTGGAATAATTGTTGCAGCCCTAATTGAAATGTTGGTTTGAAAAGTCTGCTGAGAAACCTTTTGCGTTTCTGTTGGAAACTAGAAATGAGAGGTATAGTCTTGAAAATCTGAAAATAAATGTGAAAAAACTTTACTTATATTAAATACAGACTGATTATCATTACTATTATGTTAGTATGTAAGGAATGTTGAGTTATGTTCTCTCTTCACTAGGAACCTCATCACTCAGTCGTGAGGCTGAAGGGGCAATAATAAACTGTGCACACAGCTCAGATTTCTTTTTTTCAGAATGTGTTCCTCCCTAATTTGGACCGGTGTTCATGTTGCTGCTTATACTCTACCAGAGAGAGATGCACATGCATAGATTTGTTTCACGCATGTGTTTGTCTCACATCGAGATGGAAAACATTTCGCTCCACAACAAACATAGAGCTAAATTTTCAGGTTGCACCGGTAATATTTTTTGGTACATTACAAGTACTGTCCTTTAAACTCTTTACTTACGTCTGATTATGTGACACACTTAACTCTGTCTTCTGTAGATGTCTAGTTATTCCCATAGGGAGACACATTTTTATCATTGGGAAAAATTGTAAATATGATAAAATATTGCACATCCTTTTTCCATATGAAATATATTCACACTATTTTTAATAGGTGCTATTCTATATTAGTTTATAATGCAATTCTGATTGGGGTCTATGTATTATTGTCTGAATTTATTTATTTCACAAATGCAAATGGAACTTTTTATATAATTTCTACAATATGAATTTAACCCTTGCAAATGTGCCTTTGTATCAAACACAACCTAAAATGCATTGGAGACTTCTGCATACTGCATTTGCGTAGCTGTTGTGTGCGCATGCGTGTGTGTCTGTTTGAGACCCAGAGGCTTTTTAACATGGTTAATGGCTAATTAGGCAGGTTAACTGTAGTGGAAGCACAAGTGTCTCTTTCTGTCTTTCTCTTCTTGAGATGAAGAAGCCACTCAGCCTGTCGTTTTCTTTGATAAGATTACCCGAGGGCTCCTGTAGAATCTGCGTTTATTTGGCCATTATGCACCGAATAATCTGTTTGAGTGGAAGTGAACAGAGGTTGAGGTTTTGAAAAGATTAACTGTTTAAAGGTAATTTGCAATTTAAATCTGTATTCAAACATCAACGTTTCTTTAAGTTGTGTTTTACATATTTAAAAAAAAATAATTCCCTCAGCAAGGGCATCTTATTACCTCTCTGACTACTAAAATAAATAAACTCGATCTCAAGTAAACTGATTATGTAGCCCTCAGGCCACAAAGAGAGAGTCTTAATGCATCGTGAGGGTCATTCAGGAGCCGCTAAAAGGATTTCTGGCAGCCACGGGGCTCAGACGTGTTGATTGTCTGTGAAGTTCTACCAACATAATACGCCTTCCAAGGTGCAATGTCTTTGACCAAATGTTTATAATTTAATCTACACACTACAGGGAGAACTGTAAGGCACTTGGACTGCAATGGACTGAGTAGCAACAATGATGCGTGTCAAGGATGATATATTTATAAAAAGTATAACCCTGCTACAGTTTTTATGTTACCAAAGAAATATTTCAAAATTCTGTAAATTTTAAACCTTTTTTGGCTAACTGCTTCCTAAATTGTTTATTTTATAACTTACTTTGAATCTAAATGCCATTACAAAAGTTCCTACTATATTATATGACTTTGTCTAGAACAAATCACACTTGATAAGAGTCCCAGAGTGTACCATGTGACAAATTAAAATGAGTAGTGGTGCTATATCCACTATCTCCAAACCCTTCATTAGAAACCAATGCGTGACATCACAGACACTACGTCCATAGTTTTACTCAGACTATGGAACATATTCCTTAACATTTAGAAAAACACAAATTGTATAGTATGAATATGGTTATTATAATTTAGTTTAGACTTGATAAATTTTCAAATTTGTGTGACAAACCTGCATTAGTCACATCTCATTCCATACAGAATGTATTTTGGAAACTGATGTGATGCTGTTTCCCAGTTCTGACATGGTAGCAAGATTATTCAATTCAAGCCCTAGTGGTGTAGTGGATAGAGGGCTCGACATATACGTGTTTGCGCAGAGTGGCCCCAGTTCGGGCCTGAGCTTACTGGTCATTTCCCAGCCTTTCTCTGATCTAGCATTATCCATTTTTAGATTCTCGGAGGAAATATAAGGCCATTGGAGTATTTCAATTAAAGTTTTCGAATACTACTAGGGTTCATTTTCCACTTTGAATTGCGATGTGAGAAATGTAAACTATTGTGAAATTAAACAATGAAACATGGCTTTACTTTGGGAATCTACAACTACATCGGTAAAGTATTTAGATGTTGTGTGAAATTGCATTCGTTATCTCCTGGTGTCTTCAATGGTATGACAGCGGCAAACATGTCTAATATTGTGCTTTGGTGTTGCTATCAGCTCTCGATGGCGTTTCACCAGCACGAATGTTGGTTTGGGTCTGCTTTATTGAAATAAACTCCTCAAATAGGCGTTTACACAGTCTTACAGTGGCGTTTCTTTAGTTATCGATGGGGATTGATGGTATTACTGCACGTTGTGAGGGCACTTCAACAGATCTTGCGCATCGTTTTTTGTTGTTGTTCAATGTCGCTCGCTTCACACCCAAAAGACTCCCACACTGCTGCTGTTTCGTGTTATTTGCGTGTTGTTAACTCAAAACAATCGGGCTGTCTACAGAATTAATTGCTTTTTGCAAACCCACGCTCTAGTTTGATTTTGGTATTGTGCAGCATCACTTAACCAGTTGGTTAGCAGCACTGTAACTCAAAGGAGGGAAGTGAAATATAAACGTTTTGTTTCATATTCCAGCCCTTTGCGATTGCAATATTCCGCTGTTTTAAAGTTCGATTTCAATATATTACACAGCTCAACTATGAATTTAGATTTAATACTTCATTACTGCATTTCACACCCTGTTTATTTTGGAAGAGTGTCTTTTTAGATGCACGAACATTGACAGTTTAAATTTAGTATCATGCCTTAATAGTAAGTACATTTATGCATTAGGTAGACGCTTTTATCCAAAGCAACTTACATATCAAGGAATGAACACATTTCATCAGTTCTTGCTTTCCCTGAGGTTTGGAACCCACAACTTTTGCATTGCTAGCTACTAATTTATATAATTATTCAAAGTGTCAATACAACTACTGTCAAGGTACAGAAAGAAATGGGAAAATCTGCTTGGCATTTCAAATTAGGGTGGGATACCCACCTCACTGAGTGCCCAAGGCAGGACTTAATCCACAATGTAGTAATTGTAATTTAATTCTAAATTGTTACTACCAAAAACACAATACATTTAGTGTATTAAAGTGTTGATTGCCATTGGTTTTGTTGAGTCTATTGACTGAAAAGACGAGAGTTGTTTGTATTTTGGTATCCTTGGATAGGGATTTGAACCAGGATAGGGTGAGTAATGGTGCAATAGATGAACTGCACGAACTAGTCAAATATGGAAAAAATGAGAATTCAAATGATTAACAAATGCGTGTTCTTGTAATTAAACGTTGTTTAAAGGTGAGCAGCACAGCTTTGAAATTCTCATAAGCTCACAATGACCCAAAAACTGGCAAACGGCCTGTAACAGGTGGGAAGATATCCCTCATTTCTTATCTGTGAACAACGGGGCAAACAGAGCCACACATCTGCTGCTTAAACCGGCATTTGTGAGGACACAGGATTCTCTGGACTGGCTTCAGTCTCTGTAGACCAGCTCAGTTTAGCTCAACCTGTCCCATCATGTCCGCTGAGGGATGCTGGGCTTCACTCTTTGCCTGATGCTATTTGCCCTATTGTGCTCGTGCGTGTTGCTGCATCATGTGACAAAAATCAGTCCTGCCTCCAGCTTCGCTTTCTTTTCATCTTCTATCGCTATATACAGTACAGTGCTGGGATGTCTCTGGTGGCATCTATGATGGGTGAAGCCTTACTTCCCCCTCCACCGCTTGGATTCATGTACCCGGAAGCAGGAGAGTGAAAGAAATAGTGAGATGAGGCAGAAAAAGAGGATGGGGGAGGAGAGTGGGGGGGAGAGAGAGAGTGGAGGGAGGGGGAGGGTTTGGTCCGAAATTCAAGGGCAGTATCAACTAAGGACAAACACATCAGCCCCACAAAAGCAGCATGTTAGCGTTAGCATTAGCTGATACACACAACAAACTGTTATCAAGCTTTCGGATGGCTTAATTTTCATAAGCTGATCTCAAAGCGTGACCTGATTTGTGTCTGAAAAATAGAAAAACAAAGAAAGTCTGGGGGCACAATGGAGGATGGGGTTGGGGTGAAAGGATAATTTTACGGATTAGTTCGCGACAGAACGGGAAGCTTTATGTAACATCTGTTGGACGGCACTCAGTCAGAATTTAGGTTCAGAGATTTTTTTTTTTAATAAGCACTTGAACGGAAGGTTCTCTTGAATAAAATATTCATCCAAACACTCACCATTTTCACAGAGCCGGACGCCCAGGCTGGAGCGTGAGCGTGAATAGGTGTCGCCAATATGATGATGATGATGATGATGATGATTAGATGCCGACACAGGAGATGAGGAGAAATCATCCACTTTGATTTTCTTGACTAGAAATGAACGAGGCATGGTTCAGAGATGCACCGGAAATCCTTCACATCGGCCACGGACTGACACCCAAGAAAACCACAGCAAATCGTCCCAAATGAAATCCGTTGTACAAAAAAATAAATATACGTCCCAGGAATGCAAGAACACAGATGATGGAAAGATGGAGTGTGCACTGGAGGAACGAGATGTCTGATGGTTCGTGCTGCGTGTGCTACTGTACACACTCGCACCCGCTTACGCTGCTGAAAAAAAGAAAAAAAATCACTTGTTCAGCACTGGATAGCTCCTGGGCTGCAGCGGAGGCGGCTGAGAGAGAGAGGAGGAGGAAGAGATAGAGGAGAGAGAGAGAGAGAGAGGAAGAAAGAGAGACAGACAGAGAGAGGAAAGGAGAGCAGAGACTGAAAGACTAGCTGAGATCAGCAGTCAGGCTGGTTTTATAGAGGCAGACGGTGGGAGTGAGATCAGGTGGTACATCGCAATGGAGCTGCTCAGCATTAATCCATCAAACATCCCTCGGGACACACATCACATTACTACTGAAGCGTCTGTGCCTTCACACACAGACAGACAGACCCCCCTCTGATACACCCCCCATACCCTAGTCATTCACCCCCCGTTCTGTGAGGAAAAGGGAAAGAGATTGAAATGACACTCAATTGAAAAAAAGAGTCTAATAACAACCAGTGCACCATTCTGCTAGGTTTTGTTTGCATCCTGTCAGTTTTGCTGAGGCGCATCAAATTCTTGCACTGAATCTGCAATTTGACTCAAATGACGTTCTCTCTTGGTGTGTATATTTGCGTTTGCACATTTGGCAGAAAACCACATACAGTATTTTATACACCAACCAATTGCATCAAAGATGAACAGAAGTTCAAAAAAAATAATTAAATAGTTTACAGAAACATCATTTAACATTACTTTTGCTCCCAACGGATTTTTACATAGAGCGTTATAGAGCGATGTTATGATATACATCATAATATTTTACAACCTTAATTTCAAACCTATTAATAATTTTAAGAAATGTTTATTTAACCATAACTGAAAACTAAATGTTAAATGTTTTGAGACTGCAAAGCTAAGAAGGCTAGGGTCTAATTTGAATTGTATGTGAGCATTTAATATCATCCATACACTGGGGGCAACACTTAAGTCATCTGTTTTAATCTAAGGGAGTTGAGAGAACATGTTTTATATTGTTTCTGATTTGAAATCTAATTAATAGATTTTATCTTGGTAAATATTAAATGCTAAGAAAGAAGACAAGGTAAAGAAGTTTCAAAAGTGACTAGAATCACAATTACTCTAAGAAGCAAATAGACTTCAGCTCATAGACGATATCTCCCAATAGCTCAACGATACTTATTGTAACTAATTTGTATTGCGGTTTAGTGTCCCATGATATTTTGTTACACCCCTAATATATAAGCATGCATATAATTCTTACTTTATGAGTCTTTTGATTATTTCTTTTTAAAAGATTATAAGATTTATTTATCATTGGCAATTTCGCCTTTATATTTGAGTACATTTTACATGGTTCAAAAACACTGGTTATAAAATGACCGTAACGAGGTTAGACCTCATCAAATAATACCATTTGGAGCAAATCCTTATCACTGGCTGCCAGATGCCTTCTCATATAATCTCAGCATGTGCAGTGATGATAAGAGCATGCCGTCGTGACTATGAATGGAGCTTGATGGGACAGGACGATGTCGTCATCTGCCTGCTTGCTGAAGCCTTTATGTTCTTCTTGTCTTTGTGCTTACATGTAAAGCAAGTGGGAGTCTCTCAATCCAGCCCCCCATTCACTTAATGAAGTGTCTGAATACACCACAAGCTACTCTCATTCACCCCTTCTCTCCTTCTGAGCAGTTGTCTAAAATTTATATTGATATAAAAATACTAAAGAGATCTGGGGTATGTTTTGTCATATTGGTTCTGTTAAATTTCAGTTACATATACATATTTAAATAATATTGACCACAAATTATTGCATTCCTTTTTTTATTTTAAAATACACTTAAAATACTATACAAATACAGGTATAGATATAAAAAAGAATTGAAGTATTCAATTCAAATTATTTTTTAAAAATTAAGTCAATTAAAACATGTATTATTCAGTATATAATATGTTGCTTGTGGTTAATGTAAAATATGAATTGCACTCTTTCTCAACTATAACATGACTATAGTTTTTCAATATGTTTAAATATTCCGAAAATTCACAGAGATTTTCAACAAGTGAAATGTTACAGGTTGCGATGGTAAACACACTCACACACAAGCACCACCACCAACACACACACACACAAAAACCTGTTCGCACAAAGGAAAAAAAATCTCAATCTTCAATTTGAGCATCTGGTCAGTGCCCCGGGACAGGCAGTGTATAACACCCCTCATACCCCCCCCCCCCCCCCCCAATCCAGATCCTGCGCCTGCGAGCCAGATCTGCGGCTCTCAAAGGCTTTGAGTTCCATCCAGTGATTATTGTTTTGGGGGGGATTCACTATCTCATTCTCTTTTGGGGCTACTCTCTCTCTTTTACTCTCTCTATCTCTCTCTCTGTCGAAGACTTCCTGTTTGTCTCATTCCAGGTGTCTGATTCTCTCTGCCTCCGCTGTGGTTTCATTTGTCCGGAAGGTTCTTCTTTGCTCAGCTGATAGGAGAAACAAAAAACCCACAGTGGGAGATGTGCTCCTGCTTTTCTCTCCTTCTCATTACTCTCCTGCCTCTCTCCTTCTCATGTTCATTCCTCATCAGCATTCTCTCATTGCTTTTGCGGCTCAGTAAGTCATTAAAGCAGAAAGAATTCATCTAAAAGTTGCTTTCATATTGTTCCAACAATTTTTTGTAAATCAATCTTTTGAGTCCACAAAAAAGGATTTTGCATAAATAATGCCACATTCCTGTTTTGCCTTAAGATTTTAATACCTCAAAATGTCAAATCAGATGTTCCTTGGCCAAATGTGTAGAAAAAGGAAGCACCTGGGCATGCAGGCTGCACTTCTGGATGAATGGGTTGCTCCCAGAAGCTCAGTAAATTTCAGAGTGGTACTGTGAAAAAGTGATGTGCAGTAGTGAAATATTTCACATTCAACTCTGTCTAAAAGTCTAGTGATGTTTGGAAAAAGAACAGATTTGAATAATCAGCGTCCAAGTGGTATGTAGGGCAGGGCATACAATTGCAAATTTCTCCCCACATCTGTCAATATTTTCTGCATATCCAAAAAAAACATGTAAATAAGTATTACCAGTAACAAAATATTTAACAGTAAGTATTAAAATGCATGAAATATAATTCAACCTTCAAATTTAAGTAAACTAATTGAATGTTGTGTTTTTCAGGTGTTTTGTCACAGTACAAAATATAACTTCCAAACAGTGATGGCAAAATATCAGCAGGAGACGCTTTCTGAAAACAAAGACATTTACGTGACATTTACAAGTTCTTTGTCTGGTTTTGCCTAATATTTCAAGTGTGGTATAAGTAGCATATAAGGTCAGCTGTCCAAGTGATGTGTCCGGCAACGGAAGGCGATCTGAAACCGAAAGCCCCTCAGAAATGTGGCAGGTGGGGTAGCTTGAATAATAAGATTCTCTGGTTGGTTGGGTATACAGGTGAGTAGTAACAAGTTAATTTCTCAGGAACGGTTGGTTAATATATAAAGAATATTTGGTCAGTTGTCCGAGTAACGGGTCTTGGACCCGAATCCAATCTGAAACCACAATACTTCCAGAATGTGTGCAAGTGGTGGAAGGTAGGGTAGCTTGAACAAGGTTCCGTGGTTGGTTGGGTATACAGGTGGGTGGTAACAAGCTAATTATCTCAGGTTTGGTTGGTGAATATATAAAGCGTATTGGCTCAGCTGTCCAAGTAATGAGGAGGGGTAACAAGTTTTAAAGGCTGATGCTGTAACAAGCCCTGATAACTCCTCCCGAAACTCACTCATAAAAATGTGGGCAAAACTAATTGAAACTAAATGAATTTAACAAACTGCAGTGCTGTCAAAAGTTTACGAATATTACCCACTAGGTGGCGCTAGGTTTTCTGCATTGTTTTTAGTCAACAATAGACACTGATGACTCGTCCCAAATGTGGGTATTGGTTTACCTGTGCTTCTAAAGTTGCATTGGTTTGTTTTAATTAAGTTATATATGTTTGCTTTTTTAGGGATGTTTGTAGTGTTACTTTGGAATTTTTCTTTACAACTGGAGTAACATTACAACTTATTACAACTTATTCACATTTCATCTTTCACTCAGGATCTTCCAAAGCCACATTTTGGTGTATCTTTGAAGCATGCTGTTTCCTGTGCTTTTATGAACATTTCAACATTTATGAAGGAGCATGCTGTGACAAACATGTACACTGTGCAGGACAGGAAATGCATTTCAATATGAAGGAGTGACAGTAGTAGTTGTGTTAATGAGAGGTCAGTATACAGTGGAAAGAGAAGGCATCTATGGAAGCTTCTCTGTTCATGATTTAAAGGTAAACTATTGAAGAGAACTGGAAGAAATCTGGAAAAGAACAAGTCCTCAATCCTTCCGTCTCTAAAACGGCTCCAGAGATGCCATTTCAGGCCAAATGACAAATGGCTCCTGTCTGCATCGCTGAGGGAGAGGTGCATGCTGGGAAACTCAGCTCAATTCCACATAATTACCTTCTTTCTCTCCCTCTCAAGATTCCAGTTCATGGATGAGTTCTACCTCTGTTGCCTTTTCTCCCTCCAGCATGTCCTCTATCTCTCCTTTTTATTCTCTGTCAGTACTAACAGAGTTAAGAGAGATTCTGCTTTCAGGCAGCAAAGGCATGTAGTATTGATTTTCATTTTTCTTATTTGTAGAGCACTTAAAGTTCCCAGACAGCATCAAATGTCCATCATCCGACTTGAGCGGGGACATTGATTAACTTATGAGTATAGTGCACAGCAACAGGTTTTTAGTTTCGTCCAGTGGCAGAAATGGACAAAAATCACAATTGTTCACTTGAATGTGAAGAGAAATAATTTAATGTATATTTATAAATGTGCCATACTTTACCATTTAAAGTTAGGGTTCTAATCATATTTCACCAAGTGACTGAGAATCATGAAAGAGATGCTTCAAATAAATGACCAAAAGTTAGAAAGTTGGGAAGTTTGAAGGTACTGCTTGTAGAGGAGAAATTGATAATAAATTAATTAGATTGGTTAATTGCCCAATTGATTACGTTAATTTGAATTAGTGAGCCGTGCACTTTTCAAATGCTTTTTTTTGAGGGGCAATTTATTTTAACATTGTTTTATGCAAATTATTCCTATATTACCTGGTTATTTTGAGCTCATATTTGGACCCCTGTCAAAAAGACCAGGGATCAAATTTTTTTTTCTTGTCCAAAATGTTTTATTTTTCCACATATTTGATGCAGCACATGAAGAAAACTAACCTTCACCCAGTGTTGACCCAAATAATTTTTGCAATTTGCAAATCATTTTAGAAATTTTCCATGTAGCTGTTGTTCGATTATTTTACACATATGGAACTTGTTTTATAGTTTAAACTTTAATTATCATACCCTTAAAGGTGAAGAATAATAATTGTGCAGACACTTCCCAAGCTTTCTCCACCTAAAATAACTTACTGATAAACATTTTCTTGTCCCAAAACCTGTTTGCTCTACAAGCATTGCCCTTGGTTCTATGACATAAGACTTGAGAAAGATCTCAAAATCAGCTGGACAATACTAGAATTTTATAAAAGTTACTAATCTTCGGAAACTTTTATTTATGTAAACACCTGCACATTTTTTCTTGATATTTTCATCAATAAAAACTTGCATATTCAACTTTTTAAATACTATGGTTTGGGCTGTAATTATACCACAAAACTACCAAATAAATATTTTGGAGTGATTTTAATGAATTAATGAATTGCTTTTTTTAAACGCTCCCAATTTAAAAGTTCATTTACAGTACAGAAAATAAAATAAAAAGTTTATTTTTACATGAATTTTGCTACTGTGCTTGACAGAAAACAGTTGATTTTCACATCAATCTCTTTTTGTTCAGTGAAATTTCAACCACCTGATCAACAAAAAACGCAGATGAACTCTCTCTCTCTCTCTCTCTCTCCTGTTTGTTCTGGGAGGAGTATGCATAATTGATAGGGTCAGTTCTGTCTTCTAAAAACGTCTTGAGAGAATCAAGGGCCCTTCAGCAATGCCTGCACTCAGCCAAATTACACTTAAGTACCTGCTCAATATTTTAACAGGACTCTTGAGGTGGGTGGAGGGAGTTAAATGATGGGGTGCTGGATGCAGGTGCCTTTATTTATTTCAAAAGGACCAGGCAAAAGCCATTGAAGGCACATCTAATGGACCTCTTAGTTAAAGACAACCTATTCAAATAGCAAACCCAGAATAACCCGTTTAGACGACACTGTAGCACTTCCCAGTTTGTAGATGACCCATTTAATATTTTTTACTTCCTCTTTCATCGTGGTACTAACTATACGACCAACTAAAAGAGAAGGAATGTATCTTAAAATAGTAGTAGCCAATAATAGTAGCCAGAATTATTCTCAAGTGTTTCATTTTGTATGTGTTCTGCAATTTGTATATTCAACCTCCTTCACTGATTATAATCCTTGGTAGAGGTTACAATGAGCTACTTAAAAACTACAAAACTTGATTAGCTTGAAATGAGTTGGCAAACCTTGATTGTGGAAGAGCATTTGCATATCGTCTGTTAAACTGCATTTATTTACAGGAAAAAGACGGTTTAACAATCTAGTTATGGTGGTGCATTGGTTAGTAAACTCAACATGTAGAGTACGGTTGCTCAGGGTAACCTGGGTTCGACTCTTCTCGGTATCGTTTGCTCCCCTCTCTTGCAAGATATTGCCATTTTTATATCCATTCTATAGTTATGGAACATTGAACTTATCCTAATTCATGCTTTGTGGGAAAAATATATCAAACAGATAACAAATATACCAAACAGAGACTAGAGAGAGACCCATGGTCTGCATGCTTCTCATTCTTCTTTTTGTTCTCCTTTTGATTTACAACTTGTCAATGAGCAAATTGACTTCAATCTTCTTGATTTTTATTGGAGACCAACCCAGTGAACCCAGCGATCTATACACCTGCCACCCAAAACACACAAACACTCATGCACACCCTCAGACCCGGACATGCACACACACTTAAAGAGCTAAATAGAGCGAGTGAAAGATGGCGTAAGAGTGCAGATGAGAGCAGCGCTGTTATCTAGTAAATCGCTCTGAATTGAAGCATCCTGCAGAATATGTTATGAGTGTGTGTTGTGTTTGAGTGTGTGTGATGATGGGGGAAGGGGTGATAAAGGACGGGGGCTCTTTGTTCCCAAATCCATCTGCTGGAACCAAACAAAGGGTAGTAAGGAGGAGGTAAAAGAGAGATGGAGTGGTTAGGGGTGAGAAACGCCACACAGATTGCCTGATGTTGAACGCTTGGTGCACGGGTGCATGTTAAAACAATCTAATCCAGTGCATAAGTAATGGATGAACACGATCGCGCTGTAAAAAAGCTCAGCTGCCTGCTGTGTTGTTGTTATGGCTGTAAATAATCTCAAACATTAATTTGGTAGAGATTAAATCTATTATTTTCCAAGGGCACTTCCTGTTGCATCTGTAGCTAGAGGCCCTTAATATGTCCATTAAGTGCTATAAAGAATTTATGTATGCACTTCGGCCATTTCATGGGTAATAACAAGTGTCTCCATGCATTTTTTATCAGTGTTCTCTTCACAAAATCTTGTCTTGAGGAGACTCAATTTAACCCAAATGTGACCGTGGAAATTTCACTGATTTGGCCATGCACTGGGGTTAATTGTCGCACCACCAAAGCAGTGTTCATCTCAAAAGGTTTTCATCATAGCTTTTGCCAATGGAGAGTTTTAACGGGTGAAACCATAACTAAATATAAATAAAAGAACCTGGCGAAAACCTAAACTGAAAACTACTAACTACTAAAAACAAGACTAAAGGAGGCTTATGTAGAGCTGGTGGATAGCTGATAGGCGAGACATCAATCATCTTCAGCCAATGGGATCTTCCAGTGTGATTGGTGGGTGTGGTGATGGTGGAAATGAGAGGGTGTGGCCAGAAAAGAATGAGAAGATAGCTCTGAAATGTTAACGCACTAAACAACACTGATTAAAAGACATTCCAAGGTCATAACAACGATAACGACAAACCCCGCCTCCAATAGCTCCATGCGACAACAGTGAGTGTTTTCAAAGCAACACACTTTGGCCGCTGTTTTCGAAAATGGATCACATGGTAACAATGTTGCGTTTACGTGTAAACGAATATCGCAATCCATGTTTTCATAATAACCGGGTACATGTGGACCGGGCCTTTTCAGACTAGAGAAAGGTCAATGTCTCACTTTTGCCCCACACAGTCTCAGAAGCTCATTTTCAAACAAAAAGCACCCCATTCTCTCTCTATCTTGCTCTGTTGAAACATTAAGGTCAGCCTTTGTGTATGTTTGCCTATGTGCTATTTCTTCATATAGGGAGCTATTTCAGGCCTTAGGGAGTTACATCAAAAGTCGACCAGTCGCTTACAGTATGACCATCTGTCCCTTGACCTTATTCCAAAAATGAATAGCCCTGCACAGGCACCTGAATATCAACATGCAAGCAGAGGCTAATATTTAGTATAATGCAACCAGGGGGTGTCAACAGAAATTCTGTTTACGTAGTTGCGTTGTTTTCTACTTATTTATCTAAATGACTGAAGTGTCCATCGTGTTTATTAGTGAGTTTGACCTTGGACGCACTGTAACTCTCACATGCTACAGTGACGTTGTTACTGCATCACACTGACACAGTTCAGTCTCTCTCTCTCTCTCTCTCTCTCTCTCTCTCTCTCTCTCTTGCTTTGTCTCCCAACACACAAACAGAGAGGGTACACGCTAAGCGTATTCTGCTCACTTTTCCTCCTATCAAGTTAAGGTCACTCTGTTTCTCTGTCTGAAATGAAAATGGAAGTGTAGCTTTTATAAATATTGATGAGCACGGTTACATCTTTAATCATGCAATTCAAAGGTTTGCTTCCTGTTTAACTCAGAATGCTTTGCAGAGCTTTATAGTGGAATAATAAGAGATGTTTGGGCTCAGGGTGACCTTGCTTAGCATGACAGCTGCTGTTAGATCGGACTGTGTTGCACAACACTGCTGGACTGGTGCAACATGTGAAAGCTGCAGTCAGTGCTGCAGAACATCGAGTTTAAACTCACAGTGAGCAAAAGAGAAGCCCGTGGGAGAACATGATGTGATGTCAGCCTTCAGCTCCAGGTGCAGCTCTTGGGTGTTACGGCATGAGAAAACAATGGAGCAGTGAGCCAGAATAAACTGCAGTGGTTGATTGAGAGAGAAGCACGGAGATGCCGTTAGGAGGCACATGGTTACATCGAAGAGGAAACATCTCTTACCCTTACCAGAGACTCTCTTAAATGTAATTAGTAAAAATGTACAAAAGGTTTCTTTGAAAGGGTCAGAATTTCTGCACAAATTCTGAGTGAATGGGTGTAGCCATGAGATGGACTGGAAATCTGATTAAGGTGTAACTTAGATGGCAATCTGATTGGCCCACCCTGGTGCTGCTCCTGAAATCCCATTTAAATTGGTAAATTAAAAAAATTTTTCACTCCCTTTTGGACTTTCAGTCTGAAATTTTACAACCACACCTGCACGACAGAAGGTCAACACAAACCGCTAATGTTTGCCATTGAGCACATTTGGTGGTGTAGGGGTCAAAGTTAAAACATTCAAACTGAGAAAGCCAAGAAAACCCCCATGTGTGGTTTAGGCATTGACTCAAGTTAGAATCAAGAGCAACGGTTTTGAACATTGTAATGTTTTTTTTCACAGTTCACATAAAGCCAATGATACAATGGTCAACCATCTGTGCTTTACTTCACTTGGAATAATTAATTTCTTGTGTTCAGAACTGTTGGATGAATTTTCTAAAAACATATCTGTATACTGTATAGTTTTATTAATTAATAAACATTACAAAGAGTATTTCACTCAACTTATAGTCCAAAGCTCTGGTCGTATCAAGACTGGACTTCCTTCCTGTGCACTCAGACCCCATCAAATAATGAGAACCCAGTGGGCCAACTGATCTAGAAGAGCTCAGGTCACTGCTTTCTTCATCGGCTCCCCATTGCAGACCGTGTCAAGTTCAAACACTGATGCTTGCATACAAACCATCCTACCCTCAGAAACTCTTGTAGTCCTACATCTCCTCCAGATGCTTTTAGAAAACAAACAGCATCTAGTTGTTTCATCTCAGAGTGGCCGAACATTACTCACTAGAACTTTTCTCTTCCAGTCCCAATGAAAAAGCAAACTTTTAAAAAGCAACTAAAAAACCTTTGGGTAAAAGCAACTGCTTAATGCATACATTTGACTGTAAATGTACTTTGGGATTATTTAAAAAAAATGTGAAAAAAAAACAAGTTGAAATGTAAAAGTTACCATTGTAAAATCTTCAAATTAACCAACAAACATTGTACCAAAAAGAGTAAAGTTGATCAGTTGTTAGAGCTTCCTAAAACTCTTCTTAAGGCAATCATCATTTTCCTTCAGACAGATTTTTTTAATCCTTGTGACCATCCTTCGTGGCTTCGGATATCCCAAGATGCTTTGCGCTTCACAGGATAAACACAAAAAAGCGAGCAAATACATTAATTTCTATTCTTTAAATGCTGGTAGTATTTTAAAACATCATAATTTTTTATTTTAAAAACATGACTTTAATAATGCTAACACACATAAAACTCTGTGGTCAGAATGAGGCTAGATTGTTACTGGTTTAAATTACACACAACAGAAAGTAGGAAATCATGTGACCAAAGCAACCAAAATGAAACTTTAGAATATACAAAGTAAAGACAAAAATATGCATTAAAAGATTAATTCATTCTTTTTCCATCCAGCTTATTTCCGGGGTCACAAGGACTAGAAAATATATTTAAAAAACTTACAAAGTGATCTTAACATTTGTCAAAGACGTCAAATTAAGCATAAAGTATAAAATAATCACTTAAACATTAATATTACAGGAACTTTTCCTTTGTTCATTTTGTGATCCAAACTACAGATCCAGGTGGTGGCGGTAATGCACCATAAGCAAGGCTGCAAACTACTAATGACAGAAGAAGAAGAAGGCTAGACCGTCCCGTTCACCAACTGTTGATGCAGCCTTTGGGGGATCCTCCCCAGCTGTAGCCTCGGAGGCTGCTTCCTCCAAAATCTTCTAGAACCCAGATTAACAAAGCTGCAAATATTGAAATTCTGTGAAATCTGATGTGCAAAGTTGTACTAGCACCACCTTTGGGTGTGGCGAGGAGTGTCTCTGTTATTTTCTAACTTCCTTATTAAGGAAAGCTTCTGAATACTTATTAATTGACCCCAGAGAACAAGTTAACATATCAGGGAGCCAAAATCTGGGAATAATGATGGATAGATCCATCTTAAAGCTAGATTTTTGTTCTAATTTATTTGACATATTTAGGGCACGGTTTTAAATCTCGTTATATATGACTTGTTACATGTTTGAAATGTAAAAGACTTATTACATGTTTGAAATGTAGTGAGCCTCGGGATGTAATGACAGCTTTTTGATTTTGACGACTTTTGACGATTTTGCCATGAGGATGTAGATTTGCTAAGCAAAGAGAGAAGGATGAACATCATAAAACTCATTGACAGTAGAAGTGACTCTGAAAAGGTAAGGGTCTCTCTGAAGGTTACCATGGTGATGAGCTCATAGTGTTCGGCTGGCTCCGGTCCAAATGGATACTCTCCATCCTTTCATTATGTGAAAGCTGCTTGTGTCCTTCGCAGACGTGGGTAAAAAAAAAAACATAAATCAGCTGGGTGAGACTGAAGGAGAGGAAAAAGAGATGAAAGAAGAGATAAAGAAATGACCAAGGAAAGAGTTTGAAGCAGTAGACGAAGAGCGATTTTTTTTAAAGTGGTTAATCAAGGTTTTTTGAGATGAATCATATTCCCTTCAGTTATTGTTTTGTGTTTTAATGTTTTGAAACAGATCCATTAAATTGTGTAGTACCACAGTAAATAATGATACTCAAAAACATTTATCGAAATTATCAGGTAAAAATCAGAACCCTCTAAAAACCTATGGGAACATCAGAATGAACATTAGAATATCACATTTTAAATGCATGTCAAACATCAACCACCTATGAGAGATCATTCTTTATGAAAATGATACCAGAAGAGTCAACTTCCACATCAGGTCTCAGAACAGTTCTTTTACACAAGTGGGTATATATGCAAAAAAAATGTAAAACATCCATTATCCAGAAAGTATTTATAGAGTTTTCAGATGCAGGATTTATCCATGGATAAAACTAATTCCAAAAGTCATGAAATTAAAACCTTTTGGCAAATTATAACTCACCACCACCATGGATATTGCCATCTACTGTACAGGAGTGAATAAAGAAATATTTTATACAGAAATTTTATTTTATGGTGCACTGTGTGCAAAAATCAAGCAATGAAAACCCAAAAGTTTATTCTGTGGTTTAAAGAACTGCTGTTTTTTTATATATATTAACAGTTTTAGTAATGCAGCCAATACTACACCATAGTACTTCTTAGATTTATAACCAGTGGAAACTGTAGCTGATGTTCTACAATGGGAACTGAAAAGAAAGTAAATTATAAAAAACACAAAAACAATGGCGGATCAAACAGTCTCAATCAACGCCTTCCCAATCAACCTGATGAATTAGGGATGGATTAGTATGAAGACTGCTAGCCACATCAACATCAGTTTTGATCTCACGCATCGCTTCTGAAAATAAACACAGTTTCCGTGTACATGCGCTTAATCCTTCCCAGATTAGTTGAAGTTGTTATAACTGCTAAAGGTGGAACATCACCTAAGTTCATGTGCATCCAAGGGCAGATGAAAGAATAGTTTTGGCAGTATATTGTTGCTCTTTGTTTTGGGGGGTTGTGGTATTTTGAATGACCTCCAAAGCATTTCCATGAGAAATGATAGTAGAGTACAGCTAGAGAGACTAAAAGTGTACTTCATTAATGTGCCATGCTCATGCTAATGCGTTTTATGCGCAATTCTCCAGATGTGCCTGTTGTCAAGGTCGTTCGCTGCCACTAACAGGCTGTTAATTAGTATTCAGGAAGCCTTGAAGGGAATTTCTTAGATCTTATTCTCTTTAGAAATGCAAAGGGACGATGACCATATAACAGTTAAACCAGAACAGCAAGCTGGACTTTTCTGCATGTTGCATCTGTTTTAAATGACTCTTTTCACCACGAACAATCCCACTGAACCATCGAGCACCAAACAATACACGTCAAACAATGATATACTGTTCTTAAAAATATACTGACCACATTCAACCATAAGTGAGCATTAATGAAGTCACTGACTGACAGCCTCTCACTTCCTCAGCATGTTTCACATCCTAAACGCTCCCCATATGTCCCAACACAGTCCCTCAGTTAGGAAAGAGTTCCCAGGGGCCTTCGTTGACCCTTGCAGAACCTTTGCAGAGCAATAAAGGGGAGGAAACATTTACATCTGCCAGACAGTGGGATTGACACATGGTGCAGTTTATTAAAACGTCATCAGTGGCCACAACAGTGTGACGCTTAAACAGCTGAGCACAGACAAGCAATCAGCCGGTTCTCACAATGAGAAGATGCAGAAAGGCTAAGGCTACATATAGACGAAGCCCTTGACAGCCAATGTTGATATGTTGCCCACATCTAGTTTTTCTTTTGACAATCCCTCATTAATCCTTTCATTCGATTATAACCCAGTTGTAGAATTTGAAACACACTTAAAAGATACCTCAGATGGCCGTTTCTAGTTGATTCTGGAGCTACTGGAAATGCAAAGTTTATGAAACGACACGATTTGGAGATGAACAAAGATGTATTCTAGCGCTGCTCCACCACTGCTTGGGAAATATCTTCAGAACCTATACTTTAATCTCGAACCGTCTCCCCAAAGTGTGAGTAGTCAGCCTCGTCTACCACACAGTGATTCATCTGTTCCTGTGCTTTTAGTTCCAAAAGGTTTGATTTGATGTCCCCTGCACTAATTTGTTTATTTGAATAAATGTGAACACTGTCACACTGACCACTGTAAAATAGGGATCTCTGTCCACTTCTAAATGAACTGTGGTACCAGTTTGTAGTTGCCATTGACCATAAATTCAGTCAATGGCCAAAACATTTGATCAGGCCAGAAATGCAAAGTGATGCAGTGTGAAAAAAAATTGTAAACAGCTTGCTTTAATAAATGGAAATGCTGTTTCGTATGGTTTCAGCATGAAACACAAAATAAATAGGAACCAATCTTGTTATGCTTTTTATGCTTTTAGGTAAAAACTAGCATTTTTTCAGCTAACCGAAAGGTACTATACCTATATATACTAAAAATGCTAGTGTGAACCTAAACCGAACTTGGACCAAATAAATAATTTTCTCAGTTTTTTCCTTAAACAAAAAGCTGCATCATGGAGAAGGAGCACTCGGGGTCCCTGTGGTCACACATCTTGACATCAAATCACGTTTTAATTGCATATATGTGCTTTGGTTCATATTACAACAAGTGCGCACTACAGAGTTCGTTTATAAGCGGAGAGAGACCCAACTTTTCCAGGTTTCCGTCATCTTGTTTGGGGCCCACTAGGATTCAGATGGCAGCATTCATACTTAACCCAATGAAGCAGTTTAATCAATAGCTCTAGTTTTCGTTTTTATCAAGCAAAATGTGAACAGACCTTAAATTCACTTCACAGCTATGGCAGAAATTAGTATCGATGTACTCTTTTTCCACCGAAACTGTTCTAAGGTTGTTTTTCTGAATCACCATTAAAAGACGGCACATCAACAATTCTTATATTTTGGAGCAAATTAAAGTTAAAATTAGCACATTCAAGTAAAATGCTACTAAAAAGTCTATCATCTCACAACCCCAATTGTTCATGTGACTCTGGATTGGAAGTTTTCCCATTTTAAATCAGCCAAGGGCCATTCTGAGAGAAGCTTGCATGTTCCCCCCATTCTTGGTTGGATTTCCTAAAGGTATTCCAGATTTGTTCTTGTGTCTCCAAATTACCCCCCACACTAAAAACCTATCCAGAGTGTGCTCCCAACCTTCCACCAATCTGAAAGTGGTGAAAAAGATTAGGAACCTTGCTTTTACTCTTCCTTTCAAGAGTCTCCGGAAACTAAGAATCAATTGCAGCACCAAATAAACTAATAATAAAGTTACCAATTCAATAAACCATGCTGCATTGGCAGTAACCCATAGAGTGGACGTCAGAGCACACCAAAGACAAAGGAGGACACAGAGGTTGTGCCACTTCATTGTCTCCAGAGTTCTCTAACGCCAAATTTCGAAAAATTTAATCCAGCTACTTTTAGGTATTTTTTTAAACTCTCAAACAGTGTAAATTGTTCAAATCTGTCAAAGTAATGTAATCAACACGTCTTGTTTCCTTCCCTTTTTTCTGTCACATTTCACCCATTCTCTAAGCTGGACAACCACAGTGTTTCTGGGAGTCTCTGATGGGATAGGAGACTTAAGGACATGTTGATGATGGTGAAGTTTGGTCCATAGCAGATGGAACTCGCAGCAGTGATTTTTAAAGAGCCCTCAACCCTCGGCAGCTCTCACGTGACCAGAAAGAAGGAAACCAGGTGGCCACGCGCTCTTGGACCAGCTGGAATAGTGAAAGACCATCTGACACTCAGCCAGAGAATCATACACTCCTCAGCAACACTTTGCATGTCAATACCACTGTAGCACAAAGGGACCATCAGAGAGAAAGAAAGACTTAGATCCCAAAAATTGAACTAATTATCCTGGCAATTGCTATTTCTATACAATTTTCACAGCTGAACAATTGGGCCCTAAAGTGGATAAACCACCAAAAGTGGTTTATGAGCATCTTCAGCTTGTAAAGGGTTTAACGGTCAGTGATTTTCCTGCATTTGTTGAAAAATACCATGCAGAGTCTACTGTACTGTGGAATTGTTATCAATTGATGTTGTTATGGGAAGTGACATTTTATATTTGTATAAAATCCAATTATAACAAACTTTATATTAATAAAACCATACCAATAAACATTAAATCTTGTCATCCACTTTTAACCATTCATCTTATATGACTAAAACATAAAAAAAAACATTTCTACATAATGGAAAATTGCATTTTTCAATATAAAACATTGTCGAGGAAGTGCCCATTGTAATAGTAAATTACAAAGTGTAAATCGATATTTTAAGTGCAATATTTGCTTACTTTTGTGTCATTTAAACTGTCTCACAGATGGACCCATATGATCCTGAGATGCTTCCTTGAGGAGATTAGGATACAGGCTACAGTGAGATAGATGCATCTGCATGATCTCCTGACCTCTGACCCCCAAGCTTTACGTAGGGGGTAATTTAGGCTTTTTACGCCCCGTTAAGATCAGTCAAGCATTCCTGAGTGGCCAGGAATCAGGGTCAGCAGCTGACACCATGCTTTCTTTTTCTCTACACGTTCCTCCCTTTGTCTCTGGGATCCCTAAGGATAAGTGTTACAATGCTGCTCATTTCTAGCTTCTCCTCATCAGTCAGTTGATGTCAATCTGATCACCTGTCGGTGTCCCAGAGAAGGGGAGATCAAACTATTTGAAGCACTGGTAGTCAGGTTTGGGTTGTTTTTTTAGAACTTGGCCTGTCATGATAACTTATTTTGCTGACAGAATAATTGTCCCAAAGTTCACGCATTATAATAATGCAAGTACACCCTTTCAAACATGCCATACACAAAACAATTTTTTGTTTGGCAGTTTCCAAGAAAGAAGTTTTTAAATGTTGATATTGTAAGCAAGTTCTAAATCATGAATTATTAAATTAAACATAATTCACATTTCTCACTACCAGGCCACCATCCCTCCCCCGCTGCAATAGGAAGAAAAAGTAAAGATCTTGAGCTGATTCATCACACTTATCTTACCCTTGTAACACTTCTTTTGTGTTCTTCTATTTGCAGCACATTTCTCTATTATATTGTAAATCTATCATTTAAAAATTGTCATTTTAAAATGACACTTAAACTTATACACACATACTTCAACACTTACAAAATAAAAAAAGACACACACACAAGATACAAAATAATAAGTAAATCAATATGTGTAATTAAATAGATAAATAGTGAATCAATATTCTTTCAGAATTTTGCAACATGCCATTAAATCAAATACTATAAAGAAGGGACGGATGTAACAATACACTCTGCTCATGACACGATACATGCCTCGATATTGTGTCCACAATATGATACGCATCACATTTTTATTGAAACTGTTTATATATGGAACCATCATTGAAATTTAAAATGTTGACACCACAAATATAAGAATAATAGGGACTGATTTGGTTTGTATGAGAGGATTTGATACCATCCATCCACTAGGGGGCAGTGTTAATGTTTGCATTAAGTCATTTTTTACTCTAAGTAATAGTGAGAACTAGTTTTATAATCTTTCTTGTTTTAAATGTGAGTCAAGGTCAACTGTCTCTTAGTAAATAATACATAAAACAAGAGGACAAGGTAAAGAAGTTTCAGAAGTGACTAGAATCACAATCACTCCAAGAAGAGAAAACACTTCAGCTCCTAGACAATATCTCCCAGTAGCTCCACGATACATACTGTGACAATTTTGTATTGCTCTAAAATATTGTTACACAACTATTAAGGCTTTTTTGAATGGTCAATGTATTTTACACACACTTTTCAATTCATCAGCAAATTAAATACTTTTATTTTTCATTTGTTTTAATTGTAAAATTGTAAACAGTTAAACAATTCACCAAAAATAAACCATTTGGTGGTTTCATTCAGTTTTTTTGCCTGTCTGATCACCTGTTGGCATCCCAGTAAAGATACAGATTGAACTATTTAAACCATGATCTTTATTTAACAATACACACATGCATCGACACTTACAAAGTAAAAAAACACACAGAAATGAAACTAAATAATGAATCAACTTATACATGTTTAATACATTTGGGGAAATATTCAATCAATGTTCTTTCATTAAAGCAGAGACCACAGGTGCATATATTGTCCTTCTGAAATAAAGCCCCTAGAATTCATGTTTATTGCATTTGCCTTGATGATACTGAGAGAGATAAGGAAAACAACTCGAAAATTGAGTCAATGATTAGATGTAGTAGTTGTCATGACAGTCCAAGCTGCAAGCTTTCTTTGTTGGGCCTTTTGAATTTTTAGTAGCTGCAGGATTTCGTAAAATTTGTTGAAAATGAAGTATGTAATGAAAATATGATAATGAAAGTGGATCTTAAAGGTTGTTGAGCTTGAGATGATAATAACACGCAAATATACAGTGCTAAACAAACTAATATTATTTTGATATTAACTTTAAAAGGATTGACATTTGGATCACAAAAAAATATCATGCATTTCATTCCAATACTATTGCCTTCACGTAGGTTCTGTATATAGGCTGTGGTCATGTTCATTCAGATGCATTCATCTGTCGCACTCCTGCGAATGTGATATAGAGCATGACTAAATAAGAGCGAATGGTCTTAACAAAACCGGAACACAAGTGGTCACAAGAGGCATATTTTAAGTGCATGTTCCAGCAGGAAAGACTAATGTGCCTCAGCTGGGCCCTTGTGATCAGATCATAAAAATACTTAATAGAGGGTGGAAGCAGGGCATTTGAGGATGGTGAGTGCTACACTGAGATTTGGGGAAGTGCACTACGTGTAATGGCACGTGTAAGCTTGATTAACATCTATAGAGCAACCTGTGAGAGGTTTTGAGTAAATGAATCTAACAGTTCTGCAAGAATCTATTCCACCAAATGGGTGCCATTTTCTTGTTGTCATTTTTTCTTCTCTTTCAGTGGAATACATACTTAAGTGTTCCAAATGGGTGTTGGTCCATCTTAAGTAACCTATTTAAATGTTTTTTTCATTTATAATTAAAAGATGGGTGCCTTTTTTAAGTAACAGGACTGAGTTTTCAGCCAAAAATGAGCAAATACATGCTAAATAGCCACATGGTGCACATGATTATAGAACCAGGAATATTTAGCAAATTGAGTTATTTGTTAAATATGTGCATTTTTACACTAAACTAATAAAAACTCTGAAATAATTTGAGTAACAGGATAGTATTTCTTTAAATGACTCTTAAAGTTATCCTCACAAAATCATCAAAATTTGTAAATAACAAATTGAGAGAACTTACCTTTGCTCTTGACCTTCTAAAGATTATTTTTTCGGCTGTAGCCTTTTTTATTGATTTTCTCTATTAACGGATAGGACAGTGGAGAGTGACAGGAAATCAGAAGAGAGAATGGGGTGGGATGGGAAAGACAAGTTCGGGATTCAAACTCGCGCCAGCCCTGTGCAACCGCACAGATGTGTACACCACGCCGCAGGACGCTTTTGGCTTTCTAAAGATACAAGTGATGCAACTTCCTTCCTGAAATTTTCCAGTATAAATTTATAAGAATGTACAGATATCTGTGAACATTTTGGAAATTTTTAAGATCTTAATCTATATATATTGAGGTGAAGTGCATCAGTGATTGGGGACAAGCAATAAATGTTATTTTTCATTGTTTTTTGTGGATATTATCAACATTTTAAATGTATAATAAAAATAATAAGTATTACACTTTGCTTAGTAATAAATTGTATTTCTGAAGCAATTGTAATGCTTTTTTTTATACATGAGATTGCACCAATTTAGTGGGATAGCTCTCTTGTTAAAAAATAGGTTTACATGCAACGGGTCTTTTTATTTAACACTCCTTTAATGGCACATGATGCTTATGGAGAATTATAGTTATACATTTTGCATAGTAATAATCTTGCATGGGATTAAGATGAATGTATGGGACTTCAGAATTGGGAAATTATTGCTGAAACTACAAAAAGAAAACCAAAGAAACCTGTGTAACAATACCAGTCAAAAGTTTGGACTCAAAAGTTTTGGTCGATTGGGCTAAAATTGACCAAATCTTTTTTGTGGTAGATGTTACAGGAACATGGATTGAAGTTTTATCAGATAATCTTGAGAATCAGAAAGATTCATTTTGCAATATAGAGTGTAATCTGAGTAAAATATATATTTTAAATAAATGCATAGTAACTATTTTTTCCAAGTTTAATATTTTATGTTTAAATGATGTTCCCAAAATGATTCCAAACATTTGAGCTTTTTTTTTTTTTATAATTTTGCCCTAATAATATATTCTATTGTAGTCTGGAGTCAAATACATAAATTGTATCCAAAACTTTGGGTTGGGATATTGTTTTGAAGGCTCATCAGTTTTTTATGTCTAAAACAGATATTAATTCAATAATTTCAGCAGCATGCTGTGGCCACCTGGTGGTCAAAATAATAATGAACAAAACACTTCCAATTTTTGAACCCAAGTAAAGAAAACTTTACAGATTTGTTTTACACTTTTCAAGATTCAAAACAATGTACAATATTTTTGTATTTATTACTGTTTATAATAAGCCACTGCTTTCTTAGAGAGCAATTCACTTCCTTTATTATGACAGTTTTAAGGGTAGTAGAGATCAAAAGAAACCGCAAATGAGAACTGCTAATAGACTGTTATTGAGATTGTGGATTAAAGGTAATATCGTTTTCAGTCATGTCTAGAGTTTTGCATAAAATGAGAATATTTTTCCTTAGCTATACTAAATTAATAGCTGGGTGCCACATTTGATATTTCTCTTTTACCAGTTTTTTTTTATTTTAAAAGTAACCTGTTACAAACACTTTGACCCACAACATATTTAATACAGGGTTAGGTAACATTAAAAAAAAAACATAATTAGTTCATATCTATCTATTCATCCTATTCCGAAGTCATACACCAGAAATCCATCCAGAAACACTTAGGAATACTGTATCAAAAACTTCAACATAAATACAATTTAACAGTAATGGAAAAAGGATAACGATTAAAAGAAATAAAACACAGTATTAGCTATTAGAAGTTCAATTTTCAAGTTAAAAGCTCATTTAATCATTGGCATGTGCTGTTACATATGTCCCCGGATTGGAAGAAATGGTAGACGTTAACTAGAGGAAACATAATGATGGACCCCAACAGAGAACCTGCTTGCACTGCTGCTCCACACCACACGAGTGCGCTGTGGCTCTGGTCTCTTAAAATCACACCCACCATCACCTTCACATAGGACAGCAAACCAGTGAAGAAAATCCAGGATAGAACCTAAAGAATCCACAAATATTCAAATAAGGGTGAGTTAAAAGACAAAAAGTGCAGAATTTGTTTTGCATATAAGAGCTGGTGGAACAATAAAGCTACAGTGAAAGTGTTGACTATTTAGAAAAAAAATAAATATTCAAAAATGATTTTATTACTGTGACAAAGTGTAGTAAATTACAGATCTACATCATGTCCATACAAACGGTTCCATCTTGCAACATTATCAGGCAAAGAGGTCCAAAATCAGTTTCTTAAGGCCCTTACAGGGTATCTAAACATCTGTTCTTTAATGATGAATACCATATTCTGATGTTTTAAAAAGGAGAAGCCAATTTTTTAAAAACACATTGCCAAAGTTTCTCTCGTTTTTTTGTTTGTCTCATTGGAAAACCGGAGAAAACGGTTCTTGAAAACGTTTTTTGAAAAGATTGTATTTGTTGAGAAGCTGTGCTAGTCCAACAGAGTAACATTATTGAAATGGAGAAAACTGGGATCGATCCTTCTGAACATCAGAACTTCCTTCTTTAATATTGATATTTAAATCATTCACCAGTTAGAGAGCTGAGGGTATCCACAAAAAAATCCAGTTCATGGCGCCTTAATAAAAAGGACATTGTTGATCATCTGGAGATATGATGTGCTGTGTTCAGGGGGATTTTCTCACTTTACACTTAATTACTAAACTCAACATTACAGTTTTCTTTTATTTGTTGTAAACTTTCTCTTGAGGAAAAAAAACTGCAAAATTAAAAATGTAATGATTGTTTAGGTTATTGTACAAATTGATTACATTATAACTTACAATAAAAGCGTCTCCTAGGGGTGAATCCTGGAGTAACGGACAAGGACTCATAGCAGCCATGGCCATGTTGTAGCCTGCAAAGCCGGATCCGAGGAAGCACAGCATGCCCAGAAATACTAACGAACTGCAAGAGAATTACAGATGCGTTGTTAGTGAAATGGATGCCATGCATTGGTCTTTAGCAGTTTCACCAGAACTTTTGGTTTGACAAAGAAACGTTTGTTCTTCACGTTTGCTATTGAGCAAGGTTCCATAACTGCAGGCAAAACAATGCTAACCCCATTTCACAATTACAAAAATGTGTTTGCATGTCTTGAGCAAAGTTTTGAGCAAAAATGTCATTTCAAAAAATGTTTTGAGCACCGTCCACAGAATCCTGAAAAACAGCATTACAAGCGTTTACCATGCACTAAGATTTACAGGTACTCCCAGTTCTTCAAAATCTCTTTTAGCAAATTGCAGATAGGGAGTCTTTAATAGAAAATAGTGTTTCCCCTGCCGATAAACAAGAGGGGCCCCTTACCCCCAAGAAAAGTACAAATATAAATGTTTCCATTTGCATGCGCTCAGCATGAACTGCTATAATGCTAAGAAGTGCCATCACAGTGCCCCTCCCCTCCCTGTTTTGAGAAAGAGAGATTAGCGGAGTGGAGTTGAATAAATATGAACGTAAAATGCACAGTTTGTGAAGAGTTTCGGGCTCTCAGTAGTCTATATAACCAAGATATTTCTAAAGGAAACCACTTTACGGTAATGCGTGATGCTATGCTAACGGTGTGTGCTAATTGGGCTAGTAAAGTTAGCAGCGGATTCTTGCTTTTCCTAAAGAATGCAAATCACATAATTAAAATAAAGTCAAAAATATTCATGAATTAATAAAAAAAAACTTGCATACCGATTGGGGAAAAACATGGCGATGGTGCATGCGACTGGATTGGCTACTGTCGACAGGGCAGCTGACAGATGATAAGCCAGATTTCCGTACGGCATACAGGAGAACGTCTGCACCGATGGGAGAAGTCCATTCGTTGCACCATTCACCCATAGAACCATGAAATAGATGAAAGCCAGCTGATAGCCAGATTGCTGCTGTGTTGCAATCCGAACTCCAGTCTGTTTCGTCTCTTCTTCAGCTGAGCTGTTTGACTTTGAAGCCATGGGGCCATCCAGACCTCTGCAGACCGTTGCCACCGCGTCTGAGTCTGGGACTAGGTTTTCAGTGGAGAGTTCAAAGGTGCGAGGTAAACGATTTAATACAATGAAAGCACACAAGCTTATTGTGGTCATTCCTGCAAGGAAGGAGAAGAAGATTTCCGTGGAGAAATTTGGAGGGAGGTATTGTGTCTCCACGGTAAAGTGTGCGGATCCAGCATCTGTGAGATTGTCTGATACGTATGTTACATTAACACATTTTAACATCCCAACGCCTTGCGCGAGAGCTACGAGACCTGGAACCAAACCACTCATACCTTCTCCAATAAAGTATGTGGTTATGTATTTGGCTGGAAGTTGCATCATGAAGGGCAGGAAGGTAACAGATGAGGTGCAATCAACCAGCGCCAAAAAGAATGTGAGACTGAAAAATGCTGTGCTTCGAGGCTGACCGAAAATCACAGTTGTGTTCTTCCAAAACACAGCAAGTAGGACACATGCTGCAACCCCTACTGACAGGATACTATAAATGACCAGGTGTTCACGGAGACGACCGGGACAGAATTTGTGTGCTATGGTAACAAGCAAGGGCCCGAGGTTGGCAAGCTGAATGATGACCGTGAGGTACGAGGGCAACTCCCAACCCTCTGGTAAAATATTGACTATTAAAGGGAGCTCCACCCATAGTCCATTAATGGAGACCCATGATCCCAGGCCAAATGCGCATGCCAAAGCATGGACCAACAATGTCATGTTGACTTTCTTTATCAGAGGAGGAATGAGTGGTTGCAGAAAAATCTGATAGTAGATAGGTCCATTAATCTGTGCAACCCTTCAGTGTAGTCCAAAGATGTTTCTCTCTTTCTCATGCAGAGATGTCAGATTAGCTTGAGAAACAGAAAAGGGAAATGTTAAGGAATGTAGCAGGAAACAATAGAAAGTTTTTGCTTTAAACCGTATCAGCTTAAGTTTCATGCTAAAATACAAAAGTGTAGACAACATAGCTACGATCAGATATTCAAAATGCAGTCTATAAATATAGTTAATTAAAACAAATAGCCATGGCTTAATAACTTTTATGGAATAGCAAAATTCTTAACTTTAACCATTAGAAGTCTGTGCACGCACCGGTGCAGGCGTCAATCACAGCGGCTGTTTTGAATTAAGTGGGAATGACGCGACTCACCTATTTAATTTGGATTTCAAATATAATTTGTAGGTTTCAAAAAGGTTATTAGTTTTGATATTTTTGGTTTCAAATGAACATTACAAAAGTTGCGGAAAAGATAGGAAAACCCTTGGAAAAACATGACCTGTTTTTCAAAGTTCTGTCACAAAAAAAGCACATTTTATAGGATTATGAGAGGTTTATCTGGTTTTAAATTTTAAGTTTAATTTTTTTTATATATATAAAACAAAAATGAAATTTTGAAGTAAAACAAATGTACAAAATGAAATACTCGGAAATGCATTTTTTGTACTATTCCAGATTTGTTGTGAAATTATTGTGTGTTATAATGATATTTGATAAAGATATTGGTGAACAAAAAAAAAGTATAAAAAATGTTTAACTTGGCCCTGAACTTTAAAGGGTTAACAAGACTTAAGAACATGCTTACACATTTAAAAACATATAAATCCAATGACGATAATAGTAAAACATTAAAAATGTAAACAAAACAATCAGAACTTACATTCCTCCTGTGGCTATAAGCCAGGGTAAACATGTTCTTCTTCCGGGCACAGACATTGCTTTGCCCACTGCTCAAGTCATTTTGTTTGAGGAGCCAGTCGTCACGTTGTTGCCGGTTAACTTCGTAACTCTGACTGTGCAGCATGTGGATTTTATCTGTGGCTTTTGAGTGTGGGTGGATCTATGTTCCTCGTGAAGGTCATTCTGCTTTAATGAATTACATTACTCTTCTGTAACATAGGCTGTTCCAGAAAAAAAATTCATATTCTCCAGGCCTTTTTGCACATCTATTAGATGGTAGTCTGGTGAGCAGTAAAAACACATTAATCGGCATGTTTTAATACCATGAATACTTTCATTTCAACTGAACGTTCTGAAATCTTTGATCCTTCTAGAACTAACAAAAGGAAAACATTAGGCCCACAAATACATTATTGTGTTATTTTAGGCACAAAATTAAATGATTAACAATAACTAGATGGCTATAGTTAGTACACAAACTTTGATGTTGGCTTGTATTTTTATAAACAAAATGGACTGGTTGCCAAAGTAGCATTTTTGGTTGATATTGAGGAGTTAGTGACATTATACAAAGTTCTCCACGCAAATATGAGTGATATTAACCAACCTCAAATGTCTCTAGGATCTTCCTTGGCTGAAATTGTGGTTTTTGAGACAAATTTTTGCTATGGTAAAGAGTCTGGTTGCTATGGGGTTGTAATATTCATAAGTTTTATAAACTAACACCCAAGTCTTTATCACTGACCAAAGCTGAGATAGAGTTCTGAAAATATGGTTGCTAGGGTAAACATTTTGGTGTCTAGGGAGCCATCAGTGAGATCATAAAAATGTAAGTTGTTGCTACGATTAAAATATTAAGCAAGTTTCCATTTCTCTGTTGCTGTTCTTATTATTTTCAACGGGCTTTATAAGCCAGTCTGAAAAGATACAGCAACCAGAGTTTTTGCAGTTTGGTGGCTGTAGTTAAAACAATCTAGGAGGGCAAAATACGAATAACAATATGTTGACTTTTACAAACCAACATATAACAGAACACTTTGAACTGCGTTAATGGGCTATACATAACAGAACACTCAACCTTGGGCTATAACTGCTAAAAGCAAGGTTAAGGAAACACAAAAGCACTTTCAGGCAGAACATACAGAATACGTGCTTGTTTAATGCTGTGACCTATATACACTTACTGATTAACAGCTTTTAATTGGTTTCAAGATGTACTGTACCATCCAGGAACGAACCCTACATTTGACCACGGATAGTTGGTGCAATTCTCAGAATTTCTGATGTTTTGTTTTACTTTTTATACACATTTGCCCCTCTGAAAAGAGCTTTAAATGAGTCATTCCAGACTGAGGCAGGTAAACAATAAAACATTGGCTCACCATTCAGCAAATGCTGTAAAATTACTGAATACATTTTTTTCTTCTATTGGATGCTGATATACATTTATCCTGGTATGTCCTGGTAAGTAGAAAGTTAAAAAAAGACAATACGAGTCTGCCTTTTCTATGTATTATATAGAAATGCTGCTACAGTGCCCTTGAGTTTACCCAACCAATGCCATTTATGTACCTTATTATATACTATAGTGTCACAAATTACAAAGGGTGACTATTTATCGTAAACACTTAAAATATATATTACATAAAGACAGTACCCTAGCTCCCTCTGTTGACTGGATGTCACTACCTTTCCATTTTTAGATTTTCACAGGGCATAAATTGTGCTTTAATGGATGGCATTCCTAATAACTGAAGGAAAAAAAATAACTTGTTGAATAGGCATATCATTCCTTAGTTTCTGAAGATTTGTTAGCCATCAATGGCATGATATTCTCCTCCAAGGAGCCTCTAACAAACAGATATGGTGGATGTTAAGGCAAGAGGTTGTGAATCTTGCATCCAAGGTTGAGTAACCAGGGTAAGATGACCTAAGATCTGTGCTGTATTAACCTGCAGCACATAATCTCCGATGATTTAGGTCACGGAGTTTGTTACTCTGTGTGCCAGCGATGGTGCCGTCTGCTTCATAGTTTAGCTAACCACTGTGTTTGTTCTAGAAACATGTAGAAATCATTCTAAGCAGATGCTGTGGGGCACTTAATTTAATGGCATTGGGTTTGCCAAAGTATATAGTTGTTATTATAAATACAACATTCAACCAGAAAGAAGTCACTGATTGGCCAGAAAGAATCATCACAAAAACAATTGTATCGTTAGCTAAAACGTCTTTTTAAATGTAGATGTTGCATTCACTATCATGTGCCCGAGCAGAACTAGAATGGCGTAGTAGAGTGACGTTTATGTAAGCCAAAAAGGTATTTGTCATGAAGGTGACGAAAAGCACAAAGATCAGAGCTCCAAAATTCCTCTGCACAACATTTTCTAGTTCAAGACACAGATTGAACACTTTGAGATGAATATCAAGTGTCATGATATCAGACAATGCCCATTACCTTTTTTCAGTGGAGGGACCCGGGAAACTAATAAAGATTGAATGAAAGTTGTTCTTAAGGTTGAAACAATCAAAATAAGTTGATTGTCAGGTACAGCAAAGGGGTCAACAATATATATATATATATATATATATATATATATATATATATATATATATATATATATATATATATATATATATATATATATATCCTAGCAGAATATCTCTGGAGGGATCTGATATAGGGAATCAAAATAAAAATGTGCTGTGAATATTTTCTAGTGTTTGTTTATGGATACAAATTGTGTTTTGGTAAGTGTTTCAAGCATCATTATGATGTGATGTAATCAGTTGCTGGTTTGATGGCCTCTATTTATTGCTTTTTTTGGTTCATATAAAATGTAGTCATAACATGGATTGTAACAAGTCAGAGAGAATGAGTGTGACAGACAGACAAACAGAGAGAAAGAGAGAGCAAGAGAGAACAAAAATGTGACTTGAGTACAATGTGGCTGAACTTTGGAATGAAGGTGAAAGGTAAAAGCAAAACAAAGGGAATGTCACGTGTTCAAGAAATACATCACTGTTTTTACATTAACATTCAATGACTGCTACAAAGTATTTGGGTAGTGAACACAAACAGACGTCAAAAATCATTCACTAATGTTATGAGCAGTTCTCAAGACCTTTCTGGACCGTAAGTTGGAGGAATAAGAACATAAATGAGGATTTGAAACATTTTATTAATATATTTTATAAATATGAACTTATTAACTTACACATTTGACAAAACAGAACAAATAGGCATTAAGGCATTATTTTCAGTTTTCATCAAGAAGCCGTTGCGAATGTGAGACTGACGTGAACGGCAAAATCAGCCTGGGTAGCATTTTAAAAGGCTTTCTCCAAAGAAATTCATGATGAGCAAACATTCAGTAACAACTATGGCACAGGTCAATCATGTGAAATTATCCTACAGTAGCTTTAATAAGCTTCGCCATCAAATCAGAAGGAACGGTACAATGAACACTCTGATGTGTTCTGCCACCTACGATTAACAAACGGCTCTGCTTTCAAAGCAATGAGTATGAAATTAATGACTTTCACAATACACATAGATCTGGAGACTAGCCATAAGAAATGTTACCATTTCACAAATTTTTTCACCATTAGTTGCGTAGCCAAAAGAAGACTTCATCGAATCACCATGCCACATGATCAATCCACTGTTTCCTCCACTAATTCTGTTACAGTATTCATGACATAATGGTTCTTCATTGTAGAAGAAAATATCTACAATAGAAACTCGTTTTTGTAACCGTTTTCAGGGGATGTGCAAAGACACTTAACTTAACCTTTTAAAATCCATTTCCATTAAATACCAAGCATGGGGGTCACCTCTTCAAATAAACACCTCAAACCACCACAACAGATCTAGGAGCAAAGCAGAAGACGTTTGGCATCTCATATACACTTTCAGCATAAAAATATATAAAGATATAACTTGACTCTCAAAAATACTACAGTATCCTACAAAACAAATCTGATTTTAAAAAGGAGAAAATACACACAGCATATGTTGCCTTTTGAAAAGCTCTTGACACCTCATCTTAATATTGGTCTCAATTGTAACAGCTTTACAAATGATCTGCTTTCTAAACAAATTCTCTGACCTTTTGTAGAGATGACCTAAACAGGACTCACCATAGTGACCTATAGAAATACAACCACCATGTTGCTGCTGACTGTAACAGGAGTATAATAAGCTTTGTCTTTCAAAATTGGTGATATCCAAGTCTTCACCATTAATGATTTGCGCTCAAAGTCTGTTTGGAAAATGCTAAACAAAAAAAATGGCACAGCAAAATTTGTAACATGTGCAATATGAGTTGTATGTGTATGTTTAGAGAACTCATGTTGTAACCACAGAGACGATAAGCAACACAGCTTAAATTGCAACACTCCCCTTAAGCTAAGCGTTCATTTCTAATGGAAAACTATTCCTACTGCTATATTCATATCATTGTCATTGCAGCTTCAAAATAAAACTTAATATAGTGCACATTAAATAAGCAGTTAGTTAAGAGACAGCAAGATGTTGATGCCTTCCTTTTTACCAATTTTGTTTAGATTCAAATAATGACCTAAGAGCAGTTATTTCGCATGCTTGAATTAAACCAATCAATAACTTGTTGAGTAACAATATATCCAAACCGTAAACCCAAAAAAACTAAATGTTGACCCCTAGGTTGAGCTCATTGCTCATTCCCACTGAAACACTATAGACCTATGTGGAAAATACTTCTCCTTTACATTGACGTAGTGCTGACCAAACAGAAAATATTGACATTTCCTGAAAATGTTCAAAAGAAACTGTTGATGAAAAGTTAAATGAGGCATATTTAAGGCGTACTCAAGTAAGACTGCATATGATGCTGCTATGTCCGTAGCGACAAGCAACAGATGAAGACACAGGTTTTCAGCCCTCTGTGGTAAAAGAGACAAAATACCTTGAGTTCACTGCACTGTAACCCCAAACGAGACTCCGGTGAGAACAAGAGATATCTGTCCCAAAGGCCTAACACAAGAACGAGCCAAGCTTTGAGCTATTGAAGGATGTGAAGGCTTCCAGAGCCCACTTAATTCAAGTATTGGTTTTAAATTGGATTTTTTGCACTTTTAAACAATTCACAGAAGTCTCCAGTTTTTAAAAAGGATCTGGATGTGTTGATACTTTGGAGTGGGTTTAGGGCTATTGCTGGAATTCATGGCTTTCTACATCGGACATCGACATCTCACTCTTCCTCTGGTTCTGTCTGAGAGAGGGCAGATTGAAGGAGATCTTTCTGCTTGTTTTCAGACTAATAGGTACGAGGTAGGGGAGGTGGCTTGATGGCACTGGAAGATTACTTGGTTTTCTGCGCCCATCTGAGATCATCTGATCTGGGTTTCTCTCCAGTCAAGCTCTGGATGAGATCTTCCAGGTTTCTCCAGAATCCTAGTTTTTCTAATGGGTAGTTTAACCAGCCTGTAACGACAAACAAAATGGGTCAGAGGTACACATTTGCTCAAATCTATTAAAGCCTAAATTTAAAAATTTGGTCACTGTGTGACATATTAAGCAATTGTACATTTATTAGCAGTTTACAATTTAAAACCCTTCAGATGTGCGAAATCAAACTATTTATTTTTCTAAGTTGTATTAGTTGGGACCTACAATTGACAGAAAAGTTTTCGAGCCCTCGTGTTATTATGTATACAATTAAGTTAACAAAATATAATTCTCTTTACAACATGAGATCAGTTGATTTTCACATGAGGGATCGTCAAATTGATTTATCAACTGAATTTTGACCAATTTAAATAGTTTAAACTGATGAAAGGGATTCCAAACCGTTTTTCATACATTGTGGTTTTTCTTGATATTTGCTGCATAAAATGGGGTTTGTCTCATGTAATCAATGTGCTATGCCCCAACATGTGCCATTCTGCCATGCCCCACAAACATATTTGTCGGGGAAGCAAAACGAGACAGAAAAGGAGACAATGTGACCTGTAAACTCTGCTGCGCAGTTACATATGGAGAGCTATACAACTGTAATCTGCCTCTGTTCCCACGACATACGCACCATCAGAGAGGGTGTTTTCTACACAGTGTCTTAGTCTACAGACCGCGCTCCAATGCATCATGTTGATATAATAAAAATAAAAAAGGAGAGATTTCATGGTTGTAAACTATTGTGAAAAGAACATTTTTTTAAAGACAAACAATTGGTCAGTAGAATGACTGGAAGAGAAGTGGGTGGGGGGGGACCTGTGAAATGAAGACAGTTGGGGATGCAAAACCTGCAAAGCCCTGCGCACTATCCACTATGCCATGCACTATATGGCTGTTATTTATATTGTTATTTTTATTTCATTATTAATTTGTTTTCCTATAGCTCTTTCTAAATCCGACGAGGTAAAGTTGGTTCTATTTTTAGGCATTCAAACTTCACCATTTTCTGTGTTCTGAATGTCCTGCTGCTGCTGTTTGCAGTGCACATGTTAAAACAAAAGTTTGCATATTTAAAAATCTAGTACTCATTAGGGATGCGACAGAACACTAAGCTCACGGTTATACTACGGTATTTGGTATGAATGTGTGCGTACAAAGCGCCAGGAACACAGAATGGCAAAACGTTGTGCCATGGGACATTGAGAGGTGGAATGTTTTGTAGCAGTACCAAACACACTGTATGCGGCTGCATGAGAGCCGTGAAAGCACAACATGTGTGTATGTCAGACATAGAAGAACGACCGAAAAGAGGAGCCTTATCGGTTGCGTGGAAACACTTTGGCTTTAAAAAAAATAAAAAAATAAATAATCGGAACCTAATCAAACATCCATAATGTGTGTATAAATATTCATCATGTTAAACAAAGTCTAAATGATGCAAGTTGCATTGGTGAAGGTTTAGTTGTTTAAGTTTTTTCATTTAAACATATTTACATTTTAAATACTTCCTGTTTGGACTTGTTCACATGTTTTGTATTTGCCTGTGTCAATACCATTTATTGGTCCAGTAAAGGTTTTAGTTACAGGAGACATGTGTGCATTGTAGTCAGCTATGCTAATAATTAAAATTTGCAAATTATGAATATTCCTGTGAACAGCAGCAGTTTGTGAGCATTCAAACCAGAGTTAATACTAGTCTGGTCATTCCTAACCAATTTACAGCTACAAGTTCTCTAAATTAATAAGAAATGGAGTTAACACCTAATAATAAAATACAAAAATACGGTTAAAATATATCTGATATAACGTAGGAAAATACTGTGGCATCAATTTGTAGTGTTACCGCCTAGCTCTATTAACCGGTTAATAATCAATAAACAGGCTGTGGTCAGTTGTGAGAATTAACCAACTTGCACATTGCTATTTCACTCGCAGATGGTCGGTTCTGCCCCTTGTGTACACATAAGCTTATGATTTGGACCATTGTTGTTTTGGTTGTAAAGTACCTCCATGTGCTACTAGCAGTACTCAAGTGCTTTTTAAAAAGCCATGCAATTGCTTGGAGGACCATTTTCTTTCCTCCTACACTAATATCTTTCAGGTCCCAAAACCAGTTGAAGCATACAAAAGGAGCTTCCAAAATGAGATTTAAACTAATGTAAAGTCTTTCACTTATTCATCAAGAAAAGCAGTAAACCGACGGATTCCAAGCTATACAATTTATGTTTTTTGAGGGGGACAGATGTGAGAATATATTTGTGTTGTGTTAAGAGTACCTGTGGTAATACAGAAGTAGGTTTCATGAGGCGAAACATGGTGAACTCTGTGGTGTTTCCTTGGTAGAATGATGTGACAGTGCTGAAGGAACGTCACCCAACGTGGCAGCCCAAAATAGGTGTGTGACCACTTGTGAATCTGATTGGTCAATGTAACAAATATTGCTAAAGCAAAGACGTAACAGTACCAGGGGTAGTTTAAGTAGATGTCCCCTGAAAAGAAAGATAACAGCATGACATTACAAAGGATCACTATTTACATTATCCTGTATGATGAACAGATGAAATGTCTGATATCCTACCAGGTGAAAGCATCATGAAGTTTGCAGCCATATGAGCCAGAGGAATGATGGTCAACATACAGTTGTCGCCATTTGTTTCGATGAAATCATGGCGTGTTATAGCTGTTGGATCGATGTGGTGCTCTCGAAATGGACGAATAAAGGCCTGGGATTGGACAAACACACGTGTGACATTCTAGCATTTTGCATTTTCAAACTGATCATATATTGTTTCCAAGAATCCTCAAATAAATACAACAGCACTAAAAAGATGTGCTTGCTTACTTTCCCCACAATGGGCAGATCCACAGAACCCCATGTGTCAGCACCCCAATGGACCAGGCCAGAGGCAAAGTCTGCTGTGAGGATCCCTGCCACTACACACACACAAAAGCTTCTTTATATTCTTCCCACAAAAGCCTGCGTCTAAATAATAATTGTAATAATAAAAGAAGCAAAGCTGAACATTTTGGCAGGTAAAAACTGTCTATGGAATGTCGAAGTTGCATTTTAGGTAGTGACATCTATTACTGTGTAAGCGTTTATGCATTTCTGTAGCTTTGTTTGTTTGTTGTACCAACCAATTCCTAGAAGGATGTACCAGCTGTGTCCCAGGTAGAAGTATGTTACCAGGTAACAGAAATTGAAGGCCATGAGGGTAAAGCAAAGAAGTACACTGATCCATTCCTGACACCTTTTTCCTGTGAGAGAGAGAGAAGAAGTTGAGACCTCGTGGAAAATGTTTAGTCAGCAAGCTCCAAAAATAACAGCAAAGAAGCAGGTTCAAGTAAAACTTGTTTTTGTTGAAACAATGAAACTTTAATAAGAACTGCTGCATGGTACATTATTTACAAGCAAGCAGGTAGAAAGAACAGCAAACTATGTGGAACGCAGTTTTACAGATTATTCAAAATGACAAAAAAAATCCTGACTTGATATTTCAAATAGTTAAACTTGAAAACATTTTTCAAATGCGACACATGATGAGATATGAATGTGTCTGGTGCAGCTGCTTTAGATAAACGTGTTAGCCCTCTTTACATATGTAAATTTATGGCCAATAACCAGTGGACCAATTATCTTGTTGCAACAGTTTAATTGTAGTATTTATTAGTGAAACAATTACAAACACAGTTTGTTTCAACTGCTTAAAAACAATTGTGTGACCATTTGGTTTGCAAAAGACAAATGATGTTGAATCATAAGTGTTTATGTTATAACTACATAAATGTTAGTACTATTTGCACACATTAGATTAGACCAGGATTAGATTTGCAAGCCCCCTAATTGGGACTGAGACATAGTTTACACCCTAATGAAATTCTATCCATTCAGCAAAGTTTTAAAAATGAGACTCCCTCAATATTATAAGATTTGAAACTATGCCCATCTTGAAAACTGTAGCAACTTTGAAAAGAAGTCGCACCATTAAACACTACATCTGAGCCACTTGCTTAAGAAATTGCAAGTAAACAGCAACTCAGACTTGACCCAGATTTATACCACACTGGGGATAGGAACCATTAGGGAAAGCAACAATTAGAAGGATTTCTTTGGACCAGGAAACTCTGGATAATGACAAAAGAACTGTGAAACTATGTACTTTAATCAGATAAGTTCATATTTGATATCCGCCTCCATCTCCTACTCCTTTTTCTGTTCTGATTACAATAGAAGCTTGGGGGTACTTCACTGGTGATGATGTTGAGGGTTTAGTTAAATGTCAATGCACACTTAACCAGTCAGCTACCACATCATCCTGCACTGGGATGCTATTCCCTGGTTGACCTCAAAAACACTTCTCTTTGTGAAAAGACCAATTAACCAAAGTGACGAATGACTGAGTGTTGCACAAGAACACCCAGCCTTCACAGTCATTGGAAGCAAAACTTGTGATGAGATGGACTACAGAAGGAGGCAAAGGGTTCACCAAAATTTCAGCATCAATTTGAGGTGACCACTTCTGGAATGAATGGTTGCACGCTTGTACTGTTGAAAAGAGTGCAACAATAAACAAAGCAAACTCAACAACATCGTTGAAAATTTGTTCATGCCAGAAGTTCCAGAAAATCCATCAAGAAAGAAGGGGTCAAAACATTTGACTGAAAGGGTCAGTCAACAATCACCTGTTCCTGCTTTGTGTCAAAATATCACCTATTAATATTTAACAAAAAAGACTTAACTTGACAAAATATGGAAACGACTTAAAAAAAAAGAAACACAAAGTACTAAAACAAAAGATCTGCACCAGTGATCAATTGTCAAAAAATGGAATGATCATTTAGAGTGGTGAATGTTGACTGAATTGATACTGTAATCTCACACTGTAATGCTGACCAGCTACAAATGAGGATGCAGGGCCGAATTCACCTTTTCCCTGATTCCTCTGCAGAATTAGTTCACTTTCAGCCAGTAGTCCAAAACAGCGTATTGCATTGTAAAAAAAACCTAGTGAGATCATTCCAACCACGACGCAAAAACCTCTCCGTTCCAGGAAACTGGGGTTACACAATTAGCCTAGATAATACTTCGAAAAGTAAAAAATAAAGATGTGTCACACTACAGTTGACCACTTCTTTGTTCCATGGTTTATCCGAAAACAAATTACAGACTCTGAAAAAGTCTATAAACAGAAGAATTGTCTAGGAACTAAATTGTTCTTAGAATCACCTCATCGGTCATGTTGCACTCCACCCAAAATTAACACATTCCTTTTACACCAACCACACCTTTCCATTTGTCGACTTAACTGGTTGTTCTTTTTAGTTTCTGCTCTTGTTCCTATTTAGCCCTGATCCCCTATAAACACACAATATCCTGTGTTCTCTGAATATACAGATTTCCTCACACACCACATTACAGTTTACAGCACACAAACAAACAGATGTAGCTAGTTGCTCATATTAGATGATCTGAACCAAAATATTGTTTTGTAATAACTCTTCGAGACAAACATTTGAGCCAACACTATTCTGAAAGTCCACATTTTCCACTTTGGTTGACACATTGCAGCATCTTGATCAGTGTTCAATAGAATCAGTGGCTTTCTGGAGCAGTTACTGATACCCATGTGGATTGGAAGTATGTGGCCCTTTTGCTAGTTTTTTTTTTAATCTTATTTTTTTATAATTATTTTTTCATCATCATTGATATAGTATCATCAATTTAGGACTTTCTTTTAGCAGATCCTATTAGACATGTTGCATTAAACCTGAATGCATGATTTTATTTATTTTGTTACATCATTTTTTATATATTTTTAGTTTTATTGAATATGATTACCACCTCTACAGAACTTCAGACCACATCGGAATTCCAGTCGCAGACTTCTCGAAAGCAGATGGTTTGCAAGGTACACAAAAGTCATAGAGTAAGTTGCAGATGTTTTCGTGCAATTGAATCCTCACACAAATGTTCCGAGTTAAGGCTCACCATTCTACAAACCTGATTTCGTGGTAGCAATTTCAGGTATGGTAAGTCTGACTTTTGACTAAATCAACATATTCACTACATGTAAATTGAATATCTGTCTACATAGGCCCGGAATGTTCATTGTCAATTTAATGTCAACAATTTTCACTTTAAAGTACAACCAGACATTGAGGCTTTTGTACGCTTCAAAGCTTTATTTTGTGCATTTCCCCATGCTTGAAATCAGGACTGTATAAATGTCAGGAAATCCCACGTCTTGCTAAATCTCAATGTTCCAGCCATCTGGTAAGTTGTGGGGAACACATTCAAGTTAAATTATTTTTAAATCTAGCATGCAATCAGAACATCATTTGGTTCTGCACTTGGCATCATTGGTTAAGCACTACATAAAACTGAGCAATTTTACTATTTGTTTTGCCACTCAACACCACTGAAGGGGGCGTGGCTGGTGGGAAAGCTACGTCAAGGCATTACCTCTATTCACAAACTAAACGTAGCTATGCTACAGGTGACATTTTAAATTGCCACTTCCAAAAGGTTCTACATTATTAGCATGTTCAGACTTGTACCTACCAAATAAAGCCAATACCGTTTGTTTTCATGCAATCATTTAATGATAGTGTTAATTTACAAAAATTCTTATGTCAAGTGCAAGTACCACTAGAACAGTAACATTAACCTTCAACCACAAGCTTTAAATTACAAATACTTTTTTTTTAATCTTTGTTGACAACTTTGTGAAGCGCAATAACTGAGTGACACATAACGGGGGAAACGCCGATAGCTCGTAATGATTAAAAGCGGCCTGACGATCAGTCATGGTCTCTCCCGGTAAAAAAAAAATGCGTTGTGTTTGCTCCTTTGGAAATCACTGACATAACGTGAACGAGTTTCTTATATGCACATTAAATCAATGCGCTTCTCAATACTTCGAGGTGAATGTTTACAGCTCCGTGAACAAAAAAACTCATGGTTCAGGTCCCCGGTGCAAGTAGGTACAGGCGGGCGGATGCCCAAACCGAAGAAAAAACAAATACAAACGGATGAAATGCCTACCTGGCGAGTATAACTCCGCAAGCTCTCGAGCACCTGCATGCTGGGGTCCCCATCTCGCCGCTGACTGGTCCGATCCACGTGGCACAGCTTTGTGAAAGTTTCCCGAGGAGCCGCTATCGCTCTCGGTGCTCGCCATGTTCCGTCGGTTTCAGGGGCAGCGGATGCGTTAATTCCGCATCCAGCACTCCACGCCTCTGTCCTCGCTGTTCCGCGTCTCACTCTTCCACCAATTACGTTGCTACTGCCCCAGAATTCAACCAATCAGCAACGCTGCTGTGTTCTTACAACAGACGTAACGTCCTATTAGAAAGCAAGAATGTGCTGACCCCACCCGAGTCCAACCAATCAGAAATCAGGCTATTCTGACGGGGACTTTTTGTCCGTTTGAAATGACAAACAATATAATAAATAAACAATTATTAATTAAATCCGCTCATAAAACATATTTATTCATTTAAATTCGGCAACCCCAGGGAAAGTAAATATATCTGACAGTAAACACATAGCTTTTTTTATATATATCTGCATCACTGAAGCTCTGACAGTTTATGAAGTCGTGTTTCTGCTGGTACTGTGTTTCTTAAGTCTCACATTTATTGACTTAAATGTCCTTTGAATTTTCTTAACATTCGATGAACATAGTAAAATAAAGTAAATCCTAAGGACTTTTCAGAATTCAGTTGAAAAGGGTATGTATTGTAGTATAGTGTCCACCAGGGAGCAGAATAACTACATCGCTGGAGAATTTTTTGCAAGTTTTTCTCGCAAAAGCCAACGCCTGTTGGGCCAGACTGTCAATAGAACCATAAATATAACATCAGAAACATCAAAACACAAGCAATCTTTAACAAAGTTCATTTAATCATAAGAAGCACTTATAGAAGAGGTTCTCTAAAATGTTTTAGAGGAACAATTAATTACGTTATTTTTAGATTTCCATCTGATTTCAGAACAGCTGCTGAGCTTCTAAAGTAATACATTCGCAGTTATATAACGTCACCGATTTACTTAAAAAGACTTTCTAAAAATGAGTAAATGTATGTGTTTTTATGTTGATATAAAAGGTTTAAACTTGTTTCGATTTATTTGATTTTGCCAGATGCCTGGGGATATGATTTAATCTTTTTAATTTAAAAAGGGGGTTTGTGCAGTTTTTTGAGCCACTCCCTATTTTGTTGGTGCTGTCACGAACACCTTAGCAACACCATACATCTGATCAAATCAAATAGACTGGTAGAAGGGGCAGCGGTGCTGTGGCCAGCCAGTGGCCTTGTGGAGTTTACAAACAAGTCTTTTCCAAATTAGTATTGTTTTCATTAAATGTTTAATGTATAATGATAATAAGAAGGGATAGTTTCACTCAAACTAAAATCTATCAGCAAATCATTCTGCTCCGGCATATTCTGTGATCCAAGTATATCATCTTTTAAACACTTAACATCCAGTCTGTTCAATGTTCAAAAGCATGTCTTTTCCTGTTTCCTGGTTCCGAATTCAACATAGAACAACACAGCTGCTTATGTCCAATCCAGATGGTCTATCATAAGTCAGCTTCCTTTATTCTTGCACAATTTTCAATAGTTCCTCATTTGAAATCTTCTCTCTCCCACTGATCCCAATCAAATGCACCACAACTGCTTTAAACATGATGAATCCACATAAAACTAGTACATTTTATAAATTTAAATTTATAAAACAAAGTTACATTGTAACATTTTATTGATACATTTTGATCATGTGGAACTAATATACAAAATAAAATGTAAATTGGACAGTTTTTAAATGTCTGACATGACGTGTTAAGCCTTATCGTGGCTTTTATAGTAATTTACGAGTAGATAAAAAAATCAAAACAAAAAAATAAAGAGTTTTTTTTCTTTTTAAAAAGGTTTTATTCATACCATTGACAAAGTCAGATGGAGACATCAAGGCTGGACATGAAAGGCCCCCGGAAGTGATGCACTATTCGCAATGCCTTCTCTCGTGATATCCGGAAAAAAAGTATTCAAAGGGTTAAACAGGGGGAAAGACAGAGCACTTCTAAGTTTATTTGGTGCAACCTGTAAGAACACTGATGTCATGACATGGTTACATTTTTGGCGATGATTCAAATCCCGGTAGGGTAGACTCAATTTTTTAAATTCCCCTCATGGTGCTGGTTGCAGAATTATTTCTGGCCAATACAGTGAGACTTTTAAAACTGGCTCTTTGACTTAATTTATAAGTAAAGGCAAATCGATAATAAGTGGTTGTCTCCTAATGTTATTGCAGTTGGATACTATTGTGTAAATCTTTTTTTTCATTCATTCATTTTCATTCCCGCTTATTCCCTTTCGGGGTCACGGGGGTCTGCCGGTGCCTATCTCCGGCACACATTGGGCGAGAGGCAGGGGTACACCCTGGACAGTTCGCCAGTCCATCATAGGGCAACATTCACACACATTCACACCCTAAGGGGAATTTAGCTTATTCAATTAACCTATCCGCATGTTTTTGGGGATTGTGGGGGAAACCGGAGCACCCGGAGGAAACCCACGCAAGCACAGGGAGAACATGCAAACTCCTTCCAGGAAGGTCACCGGCGAGCCTCGAACCGACAACCTTCTACCTGGAAGGCTAGCTACCCACTGCGCCACTGTGCTGCCCATTTGTGTAAATCTGACTGATGAAATCAGTGCCTCACCAGTGATGAACCTTACCGCGCATAAGTAGCTTTGTTACCATCCACCCATTTTGTGACCCTGGATGGAAACGCCAAGATGTGCATACATTTTGAAAGTGTGCATAAAAAACTTAAACTTTTTATTTAATAAGAAAAAATGAGCATAAACTACTATGGAAATGCATTTAATGAAGAAATCATAGTACAATAGAATGGCAATGCGTTTTTCTGTCGGAACTGTGTGATAATAGAGGGCATTGATGGATTAACCAATGGACCGATTTCATTACACAACATCTAAAATGTTGTTTTGGTCATTCTAAAATTCCTCAGTCAAAGACATCAAAGTGGTCCGGGATTATCACCTCCCAGAACTGTCTTGACCAGCTGCGTTCCCAAAGAGCATACTGCATTTCCTCTACGTGTTCTAAGACGTAAGTAAAAGTGAAGGGCTTTTCCTAATGCATTAAAACTTCCATTTTTCTTTTGATATTTGGCCTCAGTTTATGAGGAAGTTGTGATTTTGCTCTCTTGATCTCGTTTGATGGAAACGGTGCTTTATTCATGAATATTTTATGTGATATTCTAGTTTTGTGGATAAATTTAATTAGCAGCTTTGGATGGAAAGCTTCTGAAGCTTCTTGACTTGTCATGGGAATGGAGTGGTTGTATAAGGTTCCATCAAATCATTTTGTTATGAGTTCTCAAGATTAACTTGAGAAATAAACATCTAGATCTCCAAAGATCTGGCATGTGGTGTTTTGGGGAAAGATTTCAAACTCCTACAGTATTTTCATTTTGTTAAATATAGTTGTAGACTAATGTCTCATTGGTGTGTGAATATATTTCGTGTGGAATATACAAAGTGCAAATTCTATATGAATCAAAATGGCTAAACAAGTGCGCCTTCAAAACTCTTGAGCTCAGCACATTTGTATCCGTTTTTGACGAGTATTTTCTTGTGTTCAGACCCCAGTCGTGAGACTTGAGTCGGTCAAACCAGAAAAACACGTCACATACCAAACAGAAACACCGCCCACTCACAGAGCCCTATAAACAGCTCAAACTGAGCCAAGAGTGACATGAGTTCTCCAGCGAGCGCTGGGAAAGCAACCTCTCACCCAAATAACCGAAGTAAAGTCAGTCTCGCTCCTGCTGCCTTCGAACGACGCTCGAAACTTCCCAGAGTTCTGCGCTGACTGGGCCAGGTGACACTTGAGAGGTTCCCAGGGGCGGATGAACCCTGATCCCCGTCCTGCCGCAATCCGGCGGGTGTTAAGATCCATGGAAGTGGCCGGTTTTTACGAGGGGGACTACCTCGCTTTCCACAGCTCTAACGCCAGCAGCAGTCCGGTCAACGACGGGATAAGCAAGCAGCACACCAACGGCTCCATGACGAAGCTCCATGACATTTCTGAGCACGAGAAAGCCATAGACTTTAGCATCTACTTGGACACGTTGCCTCAGTACCACCACCTGGCCAGCCAAGACGACCCCCGGCACCGGGCACTGGGAATCTACAGCGACTTCAACTCAGAGGAAAACAAGTGCAAGAGAGCGGTGCTCCAGAACTACAAGAACTACATCTCCCTGGGCGAGCGGGACCCGAACCATCTGGCGTACCCGGAGCTACAGGAGACGCGCATAGACGCCGTGGACTTTCTGGGCACTTTTGGCAAAAGTAACGGGCGACACGAAGATACGCCAATGGATAATTCCGGTGGCTATGAAATGCGCTCGTATCTCCCGTATCAGACAGCTCCGAGCGGCAGCCTGGGGAACATTTCCACCGCGTCCTCCTCCTGCTCGAGTCCGCCAGGTACACCTGCGCCGTCAGGTAAGGGGAGATCACCCCAGGCGGGCGGGAAAATGACCTCTGGCGGGAAAGGGAAGAAGAGGCTGGACAAGGACAGCGATGAATACAGACAGCGACGCGAGAGGAACAACCTCGCCGTCCGCAAAAGTAGAGACAAAGCCAAAATGCGCAACATGGAGACGCAACACAAAGTGCTGGAGCTCGCGGCTGAGAACGACCGGTTACAGAAGCGCGTGGAGCAGCTGTCACGAGAACTGGCGACGCTGCGGAACCTGCTCTCCGCCACCGGCCAGTGCTGACGGAACGCCCGGGGTGCATAGTGACTCTCAGTGACTTTAAAGAGGGCAGAATTTACAACCGAAGTTTTCTGTCCTCGACTGAAAAAAAAACGGGCGTGCGCTCGTTCAATGCGTTTACAGCCGAGAGAAAAAACATGGCAGTGGACTGTGCGCCTGGATTGCGCAATCCCCCACCGTGTGCTCAGTAGAACTCTGCTAGAATTCTAGAAAGCCTGTCGTGTATTTTGTCTGTAAATTATTTTTGTACGAGTTCTAACGTGAGATGCCTACTGTTTAATATTCTGTTATTTAAATTCCTTTCTCCATATCTGGGGCAGTGGTTGTCATGGGAAGAGTTGTACTGCAGAGGTATGATGCAACTCATTGTAACAGTATTGCACACGCATTGAATAAGTCTTATAAAGATGATAAAGGTACAGTTTGTCTACTGTTATATAAAGTATTTTATTGAATTAAATAATTTCACTGTTCTGGAATCGTATGTGCGTTTTATTGCTGCTGTCAGGATCAATCAGCACACACCCACAGCTGCTGAGATTCAGCGTCCAAACTGTGTACTCGCTATAGATTTCTTATTAAATCTCAGCATATCTCAAACGGCAAATGCATTGATCATCTGGAGTCTAAAATCTCCTGTTACAGGCCTGGAATTTTGGAGATCTTTTGAAATCAGTGTTCATGAGTCAACTCGGTACACAGAGGAATGGTTATCTTAAATACACAGGCAGGGTCCACAATCCAGAGAGTTCAGCACTCTGTTAAAGACTGGTTCAAGGCTAGATAAGCAATGAACCTACAGCCCCTCATAGCGTACACGTATACTTTAACTACTGAAGAATACGGGCATATCGGTCACAATATATTGGGATATTAAACAAAAGGAACATATTTATATTGATTGGTTTTAGAGAAAATGTGAATAACTAAAAAGCAGTAACAGCATTTTTCATACTGTCAAAAGAAACTTCACATTTGTCCTGATCTTGAGAGCTAAAATTTTAAATCCATCATACCGGCCTGGGTCTTTCCTGGTTCTGATCCTGGTGTTTTTGATGTCAAAGCAGAATAATGCATTGGCTTCACCACATCCATCCAGCCAAGTCTTATTTTCATGACCTGGTAAATGACTGAGTAAGTTTTCTTCCTCTGTCTTTAGAGAAAGCTATTCGTTTGTTTGGATGATCCCATCCAAGCTCCTTTAAATCAAGTTTCTCATGTATTTCTCTAAAAAAAAAAAAACATTAATCTACAATTTAAGATAGTTATTTGGTGCCCTTTCCCTATTACCTCATGCACAAATTCACATCATCAAAGGGGTGACAAGCTCGGCACGAGAGGTATGTACGCTATCCCAACGTCTTGTTTTCAAATGCTGCTGCTGTTCTTGTTAAAACACCAGTTCAGGTAGTGTCCTCGAGTTCACATAAAAAAATCTCTGTTCAATCATAAACTATTGTCACCACAAATGACAATTGCTGACTTTTTATGGCCTAAATACATCAATAAATATGACTTATAAACATATTATTTCAAAGGGTTTCAATTAGTTTTCACATAAAGGCTTCTTCAAGTTTAGGAGAAGGAGTGAGTGGTGCACCACCTACTCAGCAATCACCACTGTAAAGGTTGTTTTTTTTACGCAAGAACGCAAGAATAATTTAGATTTGTCTTAAGTGGATTTGGGACTATTATATACATTATACTTTTCTACGTTTCTTATCAAGTTTCTCTTTCAAATGAATTTTACCATTATTTGCATAAAGAGCACAACTCTACATTTAATCCTAAGGATAATTTAAAGTGCTCAATAACCTATTTTCCACTAAATCTAAATAGTAACGCCACAGTAACTGCTTGGTATAGCTCTACCTATTACGGTTTGCCTTTGTGTTTCCACCAACTTCCAGTATCAACTCTGCGTGGCCTTGTTTTTTACATGTCACTCAAGAAATCATGCTAGTTCCGCTTGATGACATCATAGTAATTGTGATTAAATTGTAGCACACAATGGTGAGAGCGCACAATATGGAATAATGGTGACCATCGAAAAGTCATGTCAGTCAGTTATCTATCATAATGCAGTAGAAACTACAAGTAGAATAGTTTGCTGGCTATTCTGTACAGTATGATTTTCATCATTGAGCTCAACATCTGACCAGTCTGTGATAAACAGGATTTTGCTCTTTTTTTTCCAATCAGAGAAAAGTATCACTGAGCTAGCCTGCTTTTAGAACCTCATTCAAATTGGTACGGAAGAAAGTATTGTGAAAGTGTATGTAACAGCCCACAAAAGCACACAAAGTTGAGTCGAGCCATGCCTTTACTCAACCAGGCATTTGTGTTTTGAGAAGAAATCAGGAAACACACACAGAAAAAAACAATTCTCCAAATGAATTTGAACAAATCTTTCAATGAGCATTATAGAAATTAGTAAATATAACTTAAATTTAAATATAGGGGTGTAACAATATCGTGGCACAATAAACCGCAATACAAAATTGTCAAAATACGTATCGTGTAGCTACTGAGAGATATCGTCTAGGAGCTTCTTGGAGTGATTGTGATTCTAGTCACTTCTGAAACTTCTTTACCTTGTCTTCTTGTTTTGTGTCATATTTACTTTGAGACTGTTATCCTTTATCCTTATTCTATTTCACATTTTAAACGAGAATGAATTTAAAATTAGCTCCCTCTATCACTTAGAGTAAAAAGATCACTTACTGCAAACATTAAAACTGTCCCCTAGTGGTTGGATGGTATGAAATGCTCTCGTACTAATCAAACTACACCCTAGCCTTCTTGACTTTTTTTTTTAGTATAATTTTAATAGTTGGCTAAAAATAGTGTTATATTGAAAATATTGTGATGCAAATGGTATGTATCATATCATGAGCAGAGTATATTGTTACAACCCTATTTAAATAAAAAAAACAAAATCTATAAAGCATTTTTTATTGTGTCATATCTATGTAATAAACGTGGCATCACACAAATAATTTAAAACAATGTAACAGGTTTTTTTTTTAAAACATGCAATTTTTCAATTCTTTCTGTAAAAATGAATGAAAGTTTTTTGTAAAATGTGTTTTCTGAGCAATGAATTGTCACATTATTCGTCACTTAAATAATACGAAATGTCCTAGACAACCCTATATGAAATGTGAAATAATAACTTACAGTATTTACCCTTTTAGGATGAATTTTTGTGTGGTTTCAAACTTCTCAAGCCTCTTTACCTGAAGCCAGTAGACATGTTTGATTAATCACTTCTGTGTTGCATCAGTGTTTAGCGGGAAAGCAGGAGCTCTCTGGGTGTGTCTGCTCCTGCTTAACTCCTGCGGGAGGAAATGAAACCTGACGGACAGGTTACATGGCTGTCAGTCAGAAGAGAGTAGTTACAAGGAACTCTTCATCATCATCACAATAGAAGGTGGGAGAGTGAAAGAGACAGAACGCGAGTAAATTAAAGCTTTCTTTCATATTCTATTCTCATTTACACTTTATTATTATGAGTCACAGGGCGCTGCTGGTGCCTAACCATGTCCTGGAAAGGTCGAAAAATCCATGCCATGAAATGGTTGTACTCACTTTATTGAACTTGTGATCACAAGTATCTGAGGGTTCTTATTTTTGAGGGAGCCTATGTTCTCTTTTGTAAAACTTTCGTACAGTAGAGACAGCAGTGCCAAAAAAATAGCTGGAATTAAAGACGTTTCAAAGAATGGAAAGAAGCAAATAACAGAAAGAATACATTTGGGTTGTGATGTAATTACATAGCATCTAAAGCTCTAGTCATCGTCTGGTACAAACCTGCAGATTAGTTTTGAAAATCTAAAAAGTGGACCTCTATTGGGGTGATTAGCTACGTTTTTCTTTCAGCAGCAGTTTTCAATATTCAGAGTCTGTTCTCTTCTTAAAAGAGAACAAACGACATTCGAAGTTTGAACTACAGTTTGACTTTTAACAGGAAGAAAATTACATTTTCCAGAAGATGGAAAGTATAGAGCATAAGTAGACACAGGTTCCAAGATTTGCTTATTGGATGTCTGTTTTCCTAAAATTCAGTCTACTAACATCATGTAACAGCATGCTAGCTCAATACAGAGTTGAGTACATTTGTGCTGTGATCGTAGCATCTATAGCGCCAGTCATTGGCTGGTGACAGTCGCAGTGTGGTCGTATATAATTCAATATTTTAATAGTTAGTAGTGAAGTTGTGACCGTCTTAAGTGGTGACCCAGATGTGAAGGTTGGCTGATTCCTCCATGTAACGCACTTTTAACATAAGTTCAATCAATGAAATAAAGCCACGTTTTATTTTGTGAGTAAAAACATTGACTGAAAGGACACAAAGAACTGAAAGAAACTGAGGCTGCCCCTACCAGGATTCGAATTGTCGTCAAAAATGTAACCGTGTCATGATATCAGTGTTCTTACAGGTTGCACCGAACATACTTAGCAGAAAAGTGTCTTTGAATCTGTAGTTATTCAAGGCATATTAACACTTTCTAGTTGCAAATTGGGGTCTTGTCTCAGCCCTGAATATTTTCAGGCCCAAGTAATGGCCCTGTTTACCACAGTTGAATCGAATGATGGGGCTATTTTCATTTATTGACGTTTAATATTTCTATACATTGGCTAGCTCCATCTTTGCCTCTGTTTGACTCTTACGCATTTGTTTTGGGATATCAAGCGAGACACTGCTGCTTTGTGAATAGCGCATCACTTTGAGGGGAAATCTGGCCTTTCTTTTCCAGCCTTAATGAAACCATTTCACTCGTGTGGTTGTTAATGGCGTGAATAAAACCTTTTTTGTTCGGGAATGTCCATGTTTCAATTTTTTATTCAATCTACTCTTATAAATCTCTAAAAAAGGCTCAACATGTCATGCCACCTTTAAACCCCCTGTAGGAGCTGGCCATTAAGCTGCCTCGGTTGTTTAGTTTGAGCTTTTAAAACACACGCAAGAGTCCATGCCACCAAACATATAAAATTAACGCAAGGTTTATTGGATGTTCCAAAACAAATGGAAATAAACATACATAAACTCAACCATTACATTAGGGGTACAACTGCCCCTAGTGGTAGGGAAGAAAATCAACTGAATGGATCCTGCAACCTCCTTTTTTAATACTTCTCTCATCAACATTTTTTATGGATTTTTTCCAAGACAAAGTTTTATGTCGTCTGTAATCCAAAGACAGGTATTTTTTTGAGATATTTGAAAAGGAAAAGGGTGAGTAAGGGTGAGTAACAAATCTGGGGTGTTCGTTTGAAGGCTGCATTTCACAATGCCATTCTGTAGTGCCAGAGGATCTGAATTGCTCAAGACTTCCCACTTACTTCTCCATTGGTGCATGTCTGTGAGCGCAGTGCACGAGATAATCTTGCCATCTTTATCTATATCTACAGAGAGCATGAGACTAAAAATGTCAATTTCAGAGCACAAGGAATGATATGCATTTACTAGTTAGGTGCCTGTAGTAAAGTTTAGTAAGTTTTATTATGAAATACAGTTCTACTTCTAGCTGAGATTACCGAAGAACTAATCTAAACAAACTGTTATGTGGATCGAGATTCAACGTTACCAGTTTAGTCGAAAGCCCCTATACAAATATATGGGTATTATTGAAATAAATGACATTTGCTCCTGTCGTTTTCTTAAATATTTTCGTAAATATACGTCTGTTTTATACGTATCTGATTAATTAAAAGCTAAGTTATTAAAGAGAAAAATGCAAAAAAGGTTTTTTTTCAACTGTCATTTGTTTGCTTACTGGAGAAAAAATAAATGGTTGTGGAGAGTCTCAGTCGTTTCTCCTGTAAGATGTTTTCGGGTCTGAAAATTTCAGGTTGCAAGCCACTTTGTTTATTTAGGTTGTGTCACGGTCTCCTGGGGGCCATGATTGCAAACACAGGGTTTTCCAGCATCGGGATTACAAGTTTCTTTTCCTCTTTATTGGAGAGTTATGCCCCTCCCTTCAACGGACAGGATTTTTACAGTCAATAGGGGTACGTGTGTCAGTAAATGAAGAGCTGTGTCACGCAACATGCCGCCTGTGCAAGTGACTTGCTGATGCTATGATTCAATCCCCATTAAATTGTCAAACCATTCGCCAACATACACAAACATACCATGCCAGGTGCAGCAAGCTGAAACTCCTTATTGCATTTATCTCACAAATGGTTTGTAACAGAACCTTATATGCACTGAAAATGTTTTCAACCGAATAAAAACAGACTCGAGTTTCCTCTGCAGTTTTACCACGGGGTTGATTCTTCTCACTTCCTTTATTCTAAAATCCCTTCCTTGAAAACGTCTTTTAAAAGAAAATTATTTGTCGCAGCTTGCAAGGGCCCTTAAAAGATCTCAGTCCTCATGAGTAAAGTCTACTGTGAAGTGCTAAGGTTAAACATTAACAAATGTATTGTCGTAGCAGACAAGGGCAACGTTTCAAAGGTGAATAGCCACTGGGTGGGACATTAATGTAGTCAATGAGTTTCTGACACCCTTCCAAAATAGGCATATGCTGATGTGGCCTACTGACATTAGTAAAAACGGCTCATTTTTTCCTTTGCACATAAACCATTAGTCAACAGTAATTAATGTAAAACTAAATTGCTGCAATAGCAACGGACAGCTGAGGACAGAAATATTAAACCAATTGTGAAATTGCATATTTTCAAATATTTCTTAAGTAATGTGTAAATGAAAATAGTTGATGACAAATATAAATAAATAAAGATTTTCAAAACCCCAGTGGTCATAATTATTAACCCCCTGATGTAGTTCTCAATCATGTCTCTTGAGCCATGCTTCCTGAGCAAATTTCTCAAGCTCCTCCAGATTTCCTCTGGACAAGTTCTAGACTTTAGTGTGCACCACATATTTTCTTTTGGATTCACATCTGGGCTTTGTGTAGGCCAGTCAAGTACACTTTCCTTTTCCTCACCAGAAGTCAAACCAATTTTTCTTGCAAACAGTCTAAAATTATCTTTCTTTTCATGATTAATTCAACCCAGAAGAGATTCCTAGTACCAAACACACTGCAACATCCACGCTGTCAGTAATTTGTTTGTCTCTTCTCTCGTTTCTGGCTCCCTTTCGCTGTCTGCACTTCTCACCGAATTATCTTCACACCTGTCTCCTATCTCCTTGTTTCTTTTCCACCTATCAGTGTTCTAACAGCATCAGCACTACCTTTTATGTTCCGTTGTTTCTTTTTTCTTCACTGTCAGGTTTACGGTTCACATCCCCGGATTCTCCATGATCAGTTACTGCCATCTTGGATCTTCAGTGTACATCATGGGTCCGCTTCCCTCCTAGTCCTTCACCTCATTGATGAATTCTTGGTTTAATTGACTGTACAATGCTGTTCCCTACAAGAGCTAATTGTTTTGTATATTGTTTTGTATGCATGTGAATATACCAAGGTTAGTTTCTTGTGCTCCTTTTCGTAGAATGTGCGAACCAAAGGTCGTAGGCCCGGATTGAGGCAAAGGACGAGGAGAGTTCCAAGAAATATGTTTATTGTGGCACCAGTGGATACGTGAACAAAACCATAACAAAAGCAACAAATAACTTTAATATTTACAAATTGAATCTACAATGAAAGAAAGGAAATGAATCTACAAAACAAAAGGAACAAATGCTCAATAGCAAAAACCTTGCTGCTATACTGGGTACAGCTAAACTTACTAAGCGGTAGTCGTGAGAAATGAGTTCGGCAGGCTCCAACACAGCTCCCGTCAGAGCTGGTGCTCTCGTTGGCAGCATGATCAGCAATGTCTCCACGTCCACAGTCCAGCATGAACTCACAGGTGTTCTCCAGTCTGCCGTGATTGGATGAGTATGCACTCTTTTAAAGGAGAGCACACGTTGGAAGGAACCAATAACAGGTAATTACGGTATAACTAAAGCAATTAACTCATATAAAGTAAATAAACATTCAAATTACTTTTACTCCAACTATTCATTAAATACAAATGAACTCTTTATAGAATATACGAAGAAATCATTCTAATTAATCAAACTTCCTTTTACTGGTTCAACAATTTTGACATCACCCTGCAGAAACAAGAGATGGTTAATTCCAAATCAATGGTGCACAACCACACACTGGTTCCTAATTATCTCTCTAAAGTTATCTCTGGTATTACTTAAATACGTGATGTGTTCTCTATTTTGATTCTAAAATAAATAAAATAGTGATGAGGTACACTTTGCCTCATCACACTACTCTTTATCCTTCCACCCACTGAGGCACCCGCAGGTTTAACAGTGTGAATGATCTCCCTACTGTCTCCACACATAAGCAATATCTCAAACAAAGGCCAAATAGTTCTAGTTTTGTTCCAGAGTGCATCGCTTTTCTACAGGTTGTCCTTAGCGAACTTTGTCTCATTATGTAAATTCAAGTCAGTCTAAAAAAATATGAAAAATGCTGTTTTTTGTTAGCGATTATCTTATGAGTCTAAAGATAAATGTAACAGTCAACACAGTGGGCACCTTCCATAGTATTGGAGGGGTTGGATCAGCAGGAGGATGGCTAAAATGGCCAACTTTTCAAAATCGAGGACAAATTAAATTTTAGTATTTTATAGACATTTAAAAAATTCACGAATACTCTTTTCAATCCATGGGAATTTATCCTATGAGACCTCCTCCATCCCACAAATACCCAAAATATTGCAGAGGATTCTCCTCATTAAAAACTCAAAAGTAAGTAAGAAATTCACAAAAAGAGATTATTTTAATAGCAGCATCAATAGTTACACCAAGTACGTTTTCCTATAACAAACACATCTTGTTTCCTCATGACTCAGATCTGTAAAAATTTTTCTTTTTGGTGTATTAAATTCTATTTTTTAAATTTCTTTGTTTATTGTATGTCTGGGTTTGGTATTGAGCATGTTTTGTTGTTGTTTTTTTTCCAGATCTTGTGTTGCAAAAGAAATCTAGTGTGACAGAATTGAAACCAGAGATGTGGTTTTACCTCAGACCTTTATCTAAATGAGGTTGTTTTACGTATTCAACTCTGGATATTGTTGCAGTGAAGAAAAAAATAGTTTCAGGTCTCATCTGCAGTTTAGCAAGGGTTGTTATTATTATTATTATTATCATTATTATTATTATTAAAATATACCGTAACCCTTTGAACTACTATTTTTGAAAGAAAAAAAAATTCAGGGGCCTTCTGGGTTGCTTGTTTGAGACTCGCTGGTGACCTTACACGCTTGGGTTTCCCTCAAAATCCCCAAAACATCCGGTTAGGTAGGGAGAATACTGTAAATTCCCCTCAGGAGTGAATGTGTGTATTACCTTCGATGGTCAGGCGACCTGTCCAGTGTACCCCTACTCTCACATGAAGTGTGCTGCAGACCCCCATGACCCTGAAAGGAAACAAGCGGGTAAGAAGATGAATAAATGCTGTACACAATCCCAAGGCCATGGTGAGAGACCAGTGAATGCAGCCCCAAGGCCCTACCGTGGTGAGAGTCCAGTGTTCCCAGAAAAAACCCAAGTAAGCACAATAGGGTGCTTAAGTTGTGTAATTAACACAAAACAAAACGTTTTAAAAATCACTGTTGTCAACAATTTGGAAAGACGCAGTGACTTTGCGGATGTGGATGAGGTCAGCAGTTGAAAAGTGCATTATGTACCAATGACAGAACCTATCATTCATTTAGCACTTCCTTGTTTCTCGATATTTCTGCCACCGTACTCAAGTGAATGGTGCTGACGGTGAATATCCGGCGTCCTTACAACTCAGCTGCTGGGAACTCAGGCCGCTGCCCTGGCCGTAAGAGGTGGAGTCATGATTCTACAGGACAGTGGCCCAGATTTCGACACTGTTACACTTCTGCTATTGTGCTCATGGCGAACCCCCAGCGCCGGGTTTTACCGGCTCACTTTGTGCAGGACAAAGTTGAGAAACTGACCAACTTCCTGTTGTTACGAAAGACCTGATTAGGACAGAAGGCCACTAGCCACACATTTAGGGCTCATTGCCACGTTAGTGAAATGCTTGAATTCATATTTAACTAATTTCAATCTAAGCATCTTTTCCATATTTTCTGCTTTGAATTGTATACCTTTAAAGCAAATAACTACATGCATACATTGAGTAATTATCTTAGCCCAGGCTGATTTTGTCCATGTACCTATTTGTCTATAAAAGTTATGAACATAGGTTTATTTAAACAAGAAAAAAATCTAGAAAAATAGATTTTTTTAAAAAAGGCTTGTAGTGAAAAAAAATAATGATTTAACTCCTTTTAAATCCAAGGCACAATATATTATCGCATTACAGAAGTCAGATTTAGAGGATTAGAGGACCCCAGGAAAATCATGAAATGTGTTCTGAATTTTGAATGTCCTGGCTTTTGTTGGGGTGCAGTTGTCTTTTACCCTTGTACTCCCTCATCATGTTTATTTTTGTGGAGATTTGTTTGTTTTCTTCTTATTTGCAGCATTTTGTCCTCAACAGTACATTTTAGGTGAAATCTAAGACAGGCATGTGGTTGCTTTCTTAAGCAAGTGGATTTTTGGGGCACAACAGAATTGCAAACCGCCATGAAATATTAATTTTATCTACTGTTTTTTTAGAATTTAAGTGGATTTTAATTTTCACATTTAATATGTGAAATAACCCACATTTACTCAAAAAAAGCATTTCTTCTGTTTTAAAAAAGGTTGCTTGTTCTAAACGTGTTTCATAATCAAAATTGTTTTTATTACGTGTTTGTTTAACTGTAAATAGGAAAATGTGATTCTTTGAACTACAATTGAAATTTATCAAGATATCTTTCACAAATGATAAAAGATATTTGCTACAAAAACAATACTTTGATAATTTTTAGTCCTTTTGTCAGAAACATTTGAGGCTACATAAGTCTCTGGTTTAAAGACCACAGTTTCCTTGACCTATTTCTGCAGGAGGCCTCAAGTTTCTGTTGTCCCACTTGCCTAAAACGGGCACATTTGTTTAACAGAGACAATTTCCTTGCACACGGATGATGTCACTATGTTCATCACAAATACGCATTTCCATCTGCTAAGATTGCAATTTTGAAGTGCTCCGGTGAAAGTTTGTATATTCCCTCACCTCTGAAGACAAGATAGTCAATCAGTGCGGGTGGCTCAAAATAGGTCAGCGTCAGGCTCTGAGGGTACTGAGATTGGCGTGTGTGCACATGCGAATGAATAATCTCTTTTAAACTCACGTGATGGAATCTTAACTGTCTATCACTCACATCACAATATCGAATCTCTTCCTTCCTGCAGAGATAATATGACAAAAATGAAAGCAGAGAGCTGAAAGAGCAAGTCAGAATGTAACTGACAGAAAACATAAAAATAATAGTTGAGTTTATGTTTTTATTGTTGTACATAGTTGTCTTTGGACAGTACCTTGGGTCGCAAGAATGTTGGTTATTGTATGGGCATTCTGAGGAGATTATGCCACTCCGAATCATTCCAAAACATAAATTTTGGTTGATTTCCTTAGTAAGGAGTGTTTTGATCAGACGTCCAAGCAGAGCACGTCACAAGTTAATGGATAAATGGATGTTAACTTTAGAGTTTGGAAGAAAAAAAAAAAACAATATTACGGATATTGTGCAGGATGGAAAGGAACACGAGATTCGTTTCTATTCTTCTCATTTAACAAAGATATTCCCTTAAAGGGCCGTGATGCACAGGATGTAAACAATAAAATATTTTCAGTGATTTACATGCATTGAACATTTTTCAGGACAAATATATTCTATTTTACATTTAATTGTGGGTAAAACTGTTTACTTTTTATAGTTTGTTTGCAATTTCCGACTTGTTTAAAAAGTAATCTCTCAGCAAGTGATGCGTCTTTGTCATATAACAGGTCTATGTCCTATAAAACGTCTATGATTCATCTGTATTTTAATTATTCATGAGGCTGACCTCTCAGTAATTAAAAACGCAGCCTTTTAATTATTGATAACTCCTTTTAACTTTTCCGGTAATGTTTAAAGCCTGTGCAGCAGTTTGGAGTTCAGATAGATTCGCAAGTGTTTGTTTCAGTGGTGCAAAGGTGCTAAGGTGATACTCTGGCTTTGGTTAGCCACCATTTTATCAACATTTTCCTCAAGAAAGCTACGAGAACTGGAGAATGGTAGACCTGGACAGTTTGTGATGTGTTTTATCGGCTGTTATTAGGCACTTATCCTTGTTATTTGTTATCGAAAGCCAAGCCACACACAGACCTCAACCTATTCTGCACAGCTGTACATCCCCATTTTTTCTGCATTTGAAAAAAATAATCTTTGACAGATGAGACCCGAAACGTTCATGACAATCATAGATTTTAAAAACTAAACATTTTATAGTTCAAAAACATTTAATGAATCATAAAATGGCCAAGTTGGAGTTTAAGTGTTCCACGGTCCAGAGCTAGAAAGAATCTTTTCAAGAGTTGATTGGACTTTGAATAAAGCCCAGCAAGGACACAATGGGTGACATATTTGATTTTTAAGTTCCTGAAAAATATGTGCCTTTTAAATTTTTACTACCACAAAAACATTTGAATGTCGGAGCCCGAAGAATTACAATTGGAAAAAGTGCAAAGTATTTGACTTTAGATGATCTCTCATTCAAAACTTGAGGTGATGATGAGGGCCTATTAGGAAATGTAGCACTTTAACAATGTGAACACAAAACCCTGCGGTTATTTGAGTTTAAGCTCCCTCCATCTACAAGGAGGAAGAAGTTAAGCCCAGTATAATCTGAGTAATAAAAAAAAGATCCCACAAGTTGCATTGGTCTCTGCCCCTGTGGACACTCCTGAAACTCCAGCCACACCCTTTACAGCCAGACACAATGACTCAGAAATTAGCTGGAAAATATTTTTCAAGGTTGACGAGACTCAACTGCTCTTAAACGTCTTAGCTATGCAGTAATACTTTGAGCTTAGGTTGGAGCTTTGTAAAATCAGGGGCAATGGATCACGAAAAAATTTTTTTGTCAAAGCCTATTACATCAAAGTTTATTACAGTTTGGCCAGTATAAGAAAGATGCCATGGAGTCTTTACAGTCGTATTAGTTGATCAGATGCGTTCACCTCATTCTCTTGAGCTCTTATGGTAGACCTGATGCAATCTAGGAATGTACCATAAATAAACCCCGAAAACAAGATGATGTGGTCTTGTGAATTCTTTGTCATGATCCATGCTTCATTGCACAAATGATAAGTCATGATTGGAGCAGTTGAATTTGCTTGTTTATTCTAACTACCACTTTCCCTCTGGATTCATAATAAGAATTGACTGAAATGTTTTTGAGAACTTGGTTTCAGAAGTGAGCAGAATCACATTTGCACCATTTTTAAAGTGCTCAAAATCAACTCAAGGCAAACTTTATTTAAAAGCACGCCATACATCCCCATATCTGACATCCAGGGTGCAACATATCAACACTAAACAATATGTAAAAATACAGTACAAACAGTATGAGATCACAGTCATAAAAGTGGACCATCTGAAAAGAAGACATATTTAAAGCATATAATGTTTCTTTTATTATTACCATGGCTAATTTTGACCTTCCAAACCTCTCTTATCTCTGAAAAAAAAGAATTTGTTATATTATTCCTTTGAACTTTCAGCCATTTAGGCTTCTAATGTTTGTATGCAATCAAAGGACCACATTGTAATACACTGAGTTTCTGAGAGCATTCTGCGTATTTAAGTTATTCGGTGACTGAGAACTCTTTCTGCAATGTAGTGTAACTACATCTACTCACTTAAAAGCAAGAAATTCATTAGACAATACAGGTGTCTTGCAGCTCACCTTGATCTGAACCCGAGACACCAAGAGTTCTTGCGGTTTTATTTATACCATTACCATAAGAGAAATGCAGCGTGCATCTCTTTTAGCTTTAAAGAACACTGTAGACAAAGCACACTGACGGAATCACCTCAACGGATTCAGCTGCACTGAATTTGATGTACACCAACTCTAAAATGTAAACTCTGTTGTTTTTCTGCATGTCTTTTTTTTCTGTGGCAACGGTGGTTGAGAACATGCTGTACTCCACATATAAACATCCCTCCGTCAATCACAGACAATATCTACAGCGATAGTGATGTCAAGTGGTAAACGATTGGACAGTTGCTGTGGAAGTTAACCAGGCCATCACACGGCGGTTACACAGACTCTTCTGCAAGCGTCAGCAAGTGTATGTGAGCGCGTGTTTAATAGAGGAAGGAAGTGTTATGGTCGCAAAGAAGGGGAAGAACCCAGCTTAGCTGTTTACGTAAAATCTGTGCATGCGCACACATAGCATCAGGAAACACCAATACAAATGTTTGTCACCAAGACATCAACCTAAAAAAACAAACAAAACTTTTCTTTTAACGTTAACTATGAGTTAATACGGAATGGATTGTTGTTTTCCACATACTTCAACATATTGTGAAGCACATTGATGACACTCAAAGTAGATCTGGTTACTCCAGTCGTAAACACTCTTTCATGCTGGCCTCACTTTATGCCAAAAGTAAAACATTTTATAACTATATAACATACAAGGTCTCAGAGAATCACCATGCTTCACATATTGTACTGTGAAGATTAATCATCAAGATTTAATATTTCATTGCATCCACAATTTAAAGCTCAATAGTTTTGGTTTATAGTTTCAACTACAGACATAATTCTTCCAAACTTACCTTGTGTGCCAGTGGTCTTCAAAGATCAAAAAGCCCTAACTATATGTGTTAAACTATACACTCTTCTGCCATTTTATTAAGTACACCTGTCCAACTGCCCATTATTGCAAACTGCTATTCAGCCAATCACATGGCAGCATTCAGGTAGACATGGTCAAGACCAGCTGTTCCATGGTTGACCATGGTTGTTCGTGCCAAAGAGGCTGGTCTATGTATTTCTGTAACTGCTGATCTACTGAAATGTTCATGGTTTACAGAGAATGATTCGAAAAAGAGAAAATAGCCAGTGAGCGGCAGTTCTGTGGGTACAAATACCTTGATGATGCAATTCTCTAGTTATTGTTCTATTATATTTATCATCAAAAATAGTCAACAGATTGCTCCTACTTATTTAAAAAGAACCATTGTGAGGGTGTAATGCTTGCTTGTGCACAACTATTTACCAGCATCCACATGCTAAAGATGTTAATATTAGCATTGCACTATTTGATCATTAAATTATAGTATCCACGTAACAGAACAGTAATTGATGGCTGTTGTGACTGCATCAAAAATGGAAATATAGCATCTTATTACTTATTAGGTAAACAAGGAAACATCAGAACATGCTCTAGCTCACATTGGATTAAAGAAAAAGGTGTACAAGTTTCAAGTCAATGGTTGGACGACACCAAATTCACTGTCTCCCATGGGAATCACCATTAAATATGAGTTTTTGGACTGTTGAAGGATGCTGAGTATCTGGTACAAACTGTAAATTCCCATCTGAGAGGGTTAGGGAGAAATCACACAGGGTGAGGTGCATAAACATGTGCACTGGTAACACTGGTAGAGAGCTGGAGAACTTTGAAAACCCATTTACCAAAAAATGTTCCTGTCCCTTGTGAAGCCACATATAAAATACATATTGTCCATAATCGTTGTCGAAATCGCTGTGCAAGCAGCTGTTTAGCATCATATCATTAAAATGCACACAAATGTGAAACATATCAATAGGAGAATATATATATGTAGTGATTGAGCTTTGACAGCATTGACAATAGTGGTAGTAACATAAGATGAGAGAACAACAGTATTGTTGTTGCATTTAGTAATCAGTCTTTATGCTGGTTTAGCTGTGTGAAATATAAACCAACAAAGAATGTATTTAAGCATCTGATTAAATGTGACTCAGAACATGATAAGTGACTTTTTTTTCTAACTGGAGTTTCCTAAAGCTGTTGCTCCCAGGAAAAATTCCAAGAGTAACGGAAGTGGGCGGAGAGTAAACCTAGATGAAGGGCGGTATATACGGGAATGTAATGTGAGCTGAAATAAACCCGTCTACATCTATTTATCAACAAACCTAATGCGATTGATGAATCCAGATCATGCTTTTAATCAACACAGTTACTTCTGCATTCCTAAATAGCAGAAATAATAAGAAGTAGCTGCATGATACCTGGACCCATAGCTGATACCGGGCAGTCACTGATGTTAATGTTTGCTGTTGTATGCACGCTTCCGGTAGCACTGAGCTACGCCTACTTTAGTGTTTTTCCCAAAAGTTGGATCAGCCTGTTCTGTCTTGTCTGGTTTACGTCAAAGCAACATCAGAGTTAAGGAGTGCCCTGACTCATGCTCATACACACTTGCATACTTGAGAACATGCTCACTCCAGTTGACTGTGTATTCACACACATACACACACACACACGCACGGTCAGACACGTTTACAAACACTCCAACAATACCAGACATGTAAATGACAGTTCACATTTAGTAGCCAGTCATGCCAAGTATACGTTTCCTGCTGATTAAGGCTGATGTGTATGAACATTATTGTTGTGATCAAGCGGTAGATAAATTTGTTCAATTTTAGCTGTTTATCCCCAAATACAACTGTAAACTATTTTTGAGCCATTTTGGCAGCAAATACCTTGATTTATTAACAGATCTATAGTCAAATGTGTGCATTCAACTAGTAGATATGCTGTTTCAACCCCCGAAGGCTAAAAGAGTGTAAAGTAACTCCAAAACAAGAAAGCTGTAGAGGGAGGGCAGGACATACCACGATGTTACATATGGACCACTACGTCACAGGAACTGGGATGACCAAATAGGCAGATCTGACATTAATCATCTCTAGATTGCACTATTTAGACGTGTACAGATACTCTGTCATTGGAACCACATGAAACCAGCCTAAACTAGTCATCATAAAGGTTCAGAAAACCACAAAACAATGAACTCTGGAAAACAACAAAAACTAGTATCATTTGGGTTCATATTTTATTTTTTTTGGACTGGTCCTAAAATGCCCAATCTAACAGTACACAACAAAGCGTATGTACCTGAGCATGAGAGTTGAAAAACGTTCAATAAATGTTTGATTTGTCATCTTATTTGAGTCTGGACACAATGCTCACAAACACTTTTTGGAGGTGAAAGTTAGTTAGGCAAGATAATGCGACCGGAAGTTCATGGTACCATCTGTGCTGCGCCTGACACAACGTGCACGTACACAAACGAAAGAAGCTGAAGAGCATGTCGACCACAGCTGCGCATGTGCAGTACAAATGTTTGTTCATTTAAGCACGTCACAGTATAAAAATTCTGCATGAAAAGAAATTCAGAAAAATTAAATGTCACTTCTCTAGCTCTTAAAAATATTATCCACATTAGCAAAAGTTTCTTTCAAAAAAAGTGTTAAAGCCACGCGTTTGGGAAAATCCTAACTGAGGAGAAAGAGCGGAACTGGTTATCCTGAAGCGCCCTCTACCGGTATTATCAAGCTTATGCGTGACCTCAAACCACAGTCAATAGAAAATAAATATAGTCTTAATATAAAGAAATTTATATAAATTGTCGGCTTTGCCACAAGCCGAAGGAGTATAAAGATCTGTCTACACATCATATTCTTTAGAAGTGACGTTAATAATCATTTTAGTAAATTCTTAAAAATCTTGTGGTTTATTTGAACAAGCCCTGTGAAAAATCTATAAAAAGTTGACATTTGAAAGCGACATTGCAGAAGCATCTGGGCTCTGCCCTATCTACAATCCACACCTGCATGCTTAGCTTCCTCAAATTCAGGCTTCACAAAATAAAGATGATCCAGACCAGATTCTGAAACATTTAAGTCATATCTATGATTTAAATCTCAGCATGGGAGACTTCACTGATATTTACTCACCGGCCACTTTATTAGATTCACCTTGCTAGTAACAGGTTGGACCTCTAACTAGTAGAGGACATTGGGCACATGCACGCACACACATATAGTGGGCCAAGTTGCAATGGACACTGACTGGAATTCCTGACCTCCATCACGAGTCTCCTCCTTATACACTTCCTATTTAAATCAATTCCTTTCTGTTAAAAGAGCAAAATTAAATACTGAAAAAGCAAAGTATAAATTCAATTGTTTCCTTGGAGACTAACATTTTTGTTATGATAGGTCTGTTAAGCCTTTTAACTAGCAGTACACATCACTGCATGAATAAATTAAGAAAGGAATGAGATCAAAAAAAGAGAGCAAAGAATAATCGATGAATGTTTATTACCACAGCGTCTGCTCTGTATTCAGTCCAAAAAAATAAAATTTAAAATGTGAATACATCCAACTGGAACAAAGCAATCGCTTTCCTCACAAAAAAATAAAATAAAAATCAACATTTAAAAGAACAACAGGAAGGGTGAGAAGAAATTATTACGCCTCATACACAAAGGCCAAAAAAAAAGTCTGCAGCTTCACAATTTAAATTTGACTGAAAGAAGACAAACAAACACATTTTCTCTATGTAGATGTGTAAATAAAGCTGAGAAAGATAAACTTTACATTCTGTGGTCCACGAGGACCGGACTGAGTCAGTAAAATTAATGGTGGCACTCTTTTTCAACACAACACTGGCTACAGCATTGAAACACTGAAACCAACAAACAGGAAAAACCAACCAGTGACCTGAAAAACGACCATTCTGAACTGACCAAGCAATCAGAGAACCATCATGCAAAGAGAAGTGCTGACAAAGCTTTTCAGGCCTCGGTTTACTTAAAAAAGAGGCTTGGTGTGTTTGACTTGTTCAAAAATAACAAGTTTGAATGGAAGGAAATGTTAATTCTCACCTGCTTTTAAGCTCTTTCAATAAGAACTGCAACAATACTACTACACTCAAGTGGCAAATCACAACAGGCAGCTCAGGGTCACTGGAGGTTTCTCTCTTTTCATTCACTTCGTGCTGGTGTTTGAGGTTTTTAGTTTAATCTGACCCGAAAATATTCAGACACATCTGTATTGCGGCAGAATGTTTCAATGATAAACAAATAGGACCAACACAAGCGTGTGTTGGATTTCCTTTCATTGCTGGTCCACAGTATGTTTGAAGTGAAATGTACTGATGTGGAACAACAGATTAAGAGATCTGGCAGATGTTTGGCTTTCAAATGTTAAGACAACATCTACAGCATTTTAAACGATCAGAATGAAACAACAAACCAATGAATGAATGGCAAAAAGCTACAACAGTCACATGATCTCCAACACAGAAAAAGTGCCAGTGTCACCTTTGGGATATACAAAAATTATTCTGAAAACGGAAATTATTAGAAAACAGAATGCTTGGGATGTTTTCTACTTAGACAGTAGTGTCCCACAGAGCACTTGATAGCGGCACACATCCCAGACTGCGTATGACCTCCCAGATTTCTGAAGCGCACACTTATTAAACAGGATTCAATCACGTACAGCAGGTTTGTTTGTTCAGCATGTTAAAAAGGAGCTGTTGAACAGCTCCGTCTGAGAACTTCAATTACAGTCGTCAGACTTTAAATGCAAAAAAAATAATAATAATATACACAACATGATTGATATGCACACACATTCACACTAATTTCCCTTCCTTACTGCAGCAATGAGTCTTTTGGATATTCTTTTAAGCTGTGTACATCATTTGGGTTGAAACACCTGAATTTTGAGGCCCTGAGGTTTTAAACGGACACAGATTTATTAGATCATGTGTGTGTGTCTGTGTGTATATGAGTGTGTGTGTGTACAGAAACAACAGCAGTTTGGCTAAGAAAAGTCTCAGAAACTCTACCCCATTCGGAGAGAGAGATATTTAGCTGAGAGAGATATTTAGCTGAGAGATGTAGTCAGCTGAGAAAGAGTGGGCATCCCTTTCTTTTCCTGCCAAAAGCCAGAGGGATAGAGAAATATGGGTGGAAAGATCAGTGGAAATAGGTGCGGTAACAGACATAAGCGCCTACGGCCAGTACTGTGCACATGCACACACTGGCCAGAAGGGGGCTGCTCCAGACTTCCTGCTCAGCTGTGGGGTGAGCATCTGCTGGGGAAGTTTTAGTAGGAGAGCGAGCAGGTTTAGGAGGGGCTTCTCTTGGGATGATAAGTACATCAGGTAGTTCAGATATCAATGGTTTTTCCTCAACTTCAGCTGGAACTGTCCGTCTGCGGATCTCTGGCCCTTCTGTGAGCGTGTGGGGTACACTGTAAAATAAATAAAATAAATTGGCATGTTGCTGAAGGGTGTGACACTAAAGAGAAATAGAGTGCCAACCTGTTTACGCAGATGTCTTTGTTTGCAATCTCATTGAAGAAATGTGTGGGGTCCGAGTTCACTGGGTCACCTTTGCCGTTGGGAGGATCTATTCTGGGCGGTGGCCTAGGGGGAGGAGTGAATTCAGGGGGAAGGTCCTCCTCATTCGATAACGCCTTCCATGACTCCTGCTCCCATAAGAAAACAAACATTACATTGAGAGAAAAAAAAAAACTGTGACTAGGACGATGGCCACATCCAAGCAAAATTATAAAAAAGTTAAAGTCTCAAAGGTCATGTTTAAAACAATTTGAATCTTAACAGAATCTATTCAAACCAGTTGGTTTGCTCTCTGGTAATCGTAACAAAGGTGCTCACCCCTTGTTACCTTGTCACCAATAGTGAAAGTAGTGAATCGTGAAAATATTCTTTGAAAACAAATGCACCCAATTGTTCTGAAGCTGCGGTGGGATTACAATTTTCAGCATAAACATCATTCATTTTCCAACCCGCTTATTTTCCAGCCCCTTTCGGGGTATAATGGGTCTGCCGTGGGATCTCCAGCACACGTTGGGTGAGAGGCGGGGTGGGGTGGGGGGGGCACAACCTGTACAGGGCAACATTCCATCGCAGGGCAGTGTTCACTCACACATTCACACCTATGGGGAATTTAGATTATACCGCATGTTTTTGTTATTGTGTGGGAAACCGGAGTACCCGGAGGAAACCCACGTAAGCACTGGGAAAAAAATGCATACTCCTTCCAGGAAGGTTACCGGCGAGCCTCGAAACGACAACCTTCTAACTGGAGGGCCAAAGTGCTACCCACTGCACCACCATGTCATTAGCATAAACTTACATCAGCATAAAAAAAAAATTGTGTCCATTGTATCCTCAACAGTTCAGTTGTTTGAAGATAAGAGAACCGTTCTCTAGACCAACATACACACTTTTGAAGCCATAGCTATTCCAGTGCCATATGACTCTGGATTACCCTGCTGATGACACATGATGGGTGGATTAATGGCACTGAGTGGGCATGATCCTACCACATAGGACAATGCATTTTCATATCTAGATGGCATGACAGAGTATTAATGGATTTAAATAATTTAAGGGCACTCGAGTCGACACATCAAGTCAATTTTCTGTTTTATTATAAAGCCAATTTTGATTTGAGGTCCCCTTAACTGATTTTGTTTTGCAAAGGTCTGAAACTTTGTAGTGTTATTAGCTGTAATTCTGAACGTTTTCAAACCTTGCAGAATATCAAACACACAGAAATAACAAAAGGAAATTGACATCTTCAAGCAGCAGTGATATTTTCTTGATCTCACTTCTTCAAAAAAACAAACAAACTCTACTTTAGAGATTATGGTTTATCTCAGGATGTCTGTGCCTCTGTTTGTTGCCTTGTTGCCGCTTTTGGAGACATAGATCAATAAAAAGACCATCAAATTCCAAGAACAGATTGATTATGAGCAGAGTCTAGATGTTCTAATGAAGTAGAGGCGAACAACCATGTGTTTCAAAAACTCTTTCAGCAGATGTTAAAACGACACAAATAGAACCTGTCCAAACTCTATGACTTGTGTTAAACCTTAACATATTGTTATTATTCAAAGGAGATAAACAGTTCTAGTTGCGAAATTAATAATCTTTTTCATTTTAGATAAATGCTTTTATTAAACTCACTCAAAGTCTATGTAAAATATAACCATCCTTCATTTTATTCACCCACTTGTTCCTTTTCATGGTCACAGGGTTCTACGGGTCCCTATCTCCAGCACACTTCAGGCAAATGCATGGTTAATCCTGGACAGGTCACCAGCCTATTACAGGGCAGCACACCCATTCACTATGAAGGGGAATGTAGATTATTCAATTAACTTGACGCATGTTTTGGGACTTGTTGGGGGAAACCAAAGAACAATAGAAACCCATGAAAGCACAGTGAGAAGATGCAAACACTATTCAGGAAGGCCACCAGCTGGCAACAAACCAGCAACCTTCTAATGAAAGGCTACGTGTTACCCACTGCACAACCATTCAAAAATAAGTTCATTATAACCTAGATGTACTCTTTATTACCTGAACAGATGTGTCCCCCATGATGTATTTGGCACCCTCGATGACGGCAAGATAAGAAAAACGTAACTGGTCAGCTGTCTGAATCAGACCCATACGATACTGTCTCATTTCCAGCAAAACCTCCTGAATGCGTACTGATGATGGATCTTCTCTCTGAGACATCTGAAAACATATTACCCAAGACTTTTAGAGGATATGAGCAAAAGCTCAACACGTTTGCTGAGCCGTAAAGAAAAACAGAGTTAAACTAAATGAGTGAAGATTTATTAATTTTGGAAAATTGTTTTGTTTATTATTCCTGCAGTTGGTAATGGAAGAAGAATATGCGCATCCCCTTTACATCCCTAGCCCCACTATAGAATATGATAAATCTTTGATCTCCAGAGATCCAGTCACAATGCAGAATGTGATGCACCATTCTTCTCACCAGCAAAAGGCAGGTATCTACAAGGCAGAATGTTCCAGAGCGGCCGATTCCAGCGCTGCAATGGACCACAACTGGCCCGTGTTCAGGACTCAGACTACCTGACTCACGCACTTTCAACAGGAAGTTGAGAAATGAAGCTGGTGACTCCGGAACACCGAAATCTGGCCACGTGGTGTAGTGGAAATGAAGAATTTCTCGTGTTTCCTGTGTCTATAAACAAACAGCATAACATTGATCAAGATTAGAGTGTTTCAGAAATAGACCTCTGGTGTTTCTAGTATACTGTAGTCATTAAAACTTTCAGTCTGCATTAAGGGAAAGAATTACCTAAAACTATGGGCCAGTTTGCATTAATTACATCAGGACAGGAGGGTGTTAAAAGGAAAGGGGGAGTGGATGAGTAAGAATACCTACCTGAGCATACCATATAAGTTTGTTACAGTTTGTGCTGTGCAGTTTGTACACAACTACACACATATATACAGAACACTTACCTAGACAAACCACGTTTGTTATAGTTCATGCAGTACAGTTTTGCAACCTAAAACTACTGGATCAGCATTTTGAGTGAATAATATTTCACAGAATGAGTCTTACCGCCATGTTTTCCAGCTTGAGCTGTCGTACGGTGTAGTAGGATTTCACATCCTCTGAGATCAGAGTAAGCCTGAAGTTAGTGTCCTCAAAAACAACCTCTCTCTCCTCACGCAGGGGCCAGTACTGAGCACACTTTATCTACAATAAAGCACACTTCATTAATCAATATGACTCACTACATTTCAGACTTAATACATATAACATATACACACTAAATATAGATTTTGAGAGGTCTATCATGTACAGTGTTCCAAATATCTTTAGAAGACATGTAAAAAAGCTATATGGTGCTTTCTTTTTGAAAACTATTCAATCTGTCTCAAAGAACAATTGCTCCCTTGGCTCAAACCACCAGGTTTTCTTTAAGTGTTGATCTATTCCAGACAACAATTACATAACAGTTTACACATTATTAGGAAGATAAAAGAGTAAGAACTCAAGGATATTATTGTTCTGTTTGAAGCAAAAACTATTCTACTTTTATTCCAAATAAAATCATGACACGCAGACAACTTTGTTATTGCCTCACATCCCTCTCATTTGTGCCCCCCGAACTTTTCAAAGAGCATTTCTACAAGTCATTCCATGATTGGCTACAAAGTGCAGGGCAATAACTGTTACACCATTCCCAGTCAAACGTGGTAGCAATTAGATTGTGGACTACATTTTTGTTCACACCTCTAGTTTATTTAATTTGCTGCAGACCAAAATGGTTGCAATCATCTACAGATTGAGTCCTTATTCACATCACACTGATCACTCAGCTCCGAACTAGTTGAAAATAGAGCCATGTGACGTCATACGGGCCACTCATTGGTCACATAAGTTACCATACGCGTTTCCTCGTCTGCTTTTTGACTGGATAGAAGGAAATGTGCACACAGATGTAAAAAACAGAAGACAGAATGCCTGGAGATTAGGATATCATGCACAAAATTGACAAACTTTGCTGCTTAGTTTTGACTCTTGGCATGTTTAACTAGAATATTTGTGTTGATCACTTATGATGCACGTTGCAAATGACATTTGGATTACAAACAACTGCAAGTTTGACCATGAGCTAGCATGAGAAACACTGCTTTGCAAACAAACACACGCCAACCCATAATGCCATGAGTATGGTGGCTGTAATTGTTCAAAAAGCCAGCATTTGGTGTTTTCAATTGTGTTTAGGTCGGACCACTCTAGAGTTGTTTGGATTCATACCGAAACCAACTCCTTGAGCAGGAATTTTTCACACAGCATTTTTCTATATTAGAAATATTCACAGCCTTCGTCCGCCCCTCTCCCAGAAATCTACCACAGTTCTAGTTCATGCTCTCATCACATCACACTTAGAGTTCTGTAATGCCCTACTGTTTGCCCTTTCTGCCACATACTTGTTCAAAATGCCGCCACCTATACACCTATAATGGCTACCCATACATTTTGACTTCAATTCAAAGGGCTCTTATTTACATACAAATCTATCCATACCTAGATCCCTCTTATATCACTGAACTTCTCTCTATTCATACCATAACTTTAAAGGTATTCTTAAATCTTTCCTTTTTAGACAGGCTTATAGTGTGTAAATTTTATGTTTGTTTTACCTACCCTGCTCTATTTCTGCTGGTTTTCTACTGTTTTCTAACTGATATTTTAATTCTGATGTTACCGTTTTTATTTTGTGCTTATGTGCAGTGAACTTCAGTGGCAAAAAAAAAGTATTATTATTATACTGCACCACACCCTGAAAAATTTCTTTAAAATGACAAACACTATTTGGATCTTTGGAAATTGTTAGAAACTGTAAATTGTGGGCATGAATTAACTCTGCCCAAAGGAGGCAGAGCAAAGACACTATATTAGAAGATTAGCAATGTATTGCAAAGTCCTCAGGTTATTGGTTACATTCTGAAATAGAGCAAGGATGATGCTTCTTTGTGGCCATTGCTTCAACTTCTTTGCTTGTCTGAGTGGATGCAGATTAAATGAAACAGAATTGCATAATCAATATTGGTGGATGTGGTAATTGCATCACCACATCATAAAGCACTGCCTGAAAATACCTTGGAATTTGGATGCTACTTTATAATTTTACAAAAAAATGCCAATGAATTTAAACCAATTTGTCATGAGTGTGTTCACACCATTTTGCACCAAGCAAAAGCTAAACAATGACACAATGCTCACTCACCGAGCCTTTCTCGATGACACGGTTCAGCATCACGACTCCTTGAGTGCGCTGCTCCCACACCATCTCCCAGAAATGACCACAGGTGTTTGGTAATGGACCCTTAACACAAATACATGAGGCTTCACACATTCTGCCCACTGTTTTTGACACATTTTCAAGAAAGAATCTGAATTTTGGTTTATCATTAAATTACATGGGAATCATCAGAATTAACTTAAATCATTGATTAAATGTTCGGCAAGAGCTGTTATAAAAATGTCCCTTAATGTAAAACATGTAAGATTTGGGTCATTCAATTATCTGGAACCTACTTGTATTCTGGCAAATACATTTTTCACCTGTAGAAAATACTGTTACTTTCCTAGGCAGTCTTTAAAAGGACAGTCCCCTGTTAAGTGAGTGTGTGTGTGTGCGTGTGTACACACATGTAATACATGAGGGTGGGTGAGAATGAATTTGTGCCTATACCCAGCATATCTTTGACTGAACAAGGCTGGCACGTTGAAACAAGTCTGTAGGCGTCTGAAAGCATCAGTGTACCAATTCATCAGTGTACCATAAAGAAGCAAGACATGCTGACGCACCGCAAGGTTTCACAACATTTCCAAGTATTTTCTCCTGAGACACTGACAGGAGAGTGAAAAGCTCCCTAGCTAATGCAAAGAGTGTCTAAATGGAATGCAACTGTTGTCCACAGGCTGTGATGTCAAATAGAGTGATTGCTGCCGACAAGATTTTTTTTGTACTATGCAGCATAAAACAGTGTTTCCTATCTATTATCTCACATAAGATCCCTCAAACTATACTTGGAAATCAATTCACAAGAGATAATATGTTTTTATCTATACAATGATGTAGAACTACTTCAATACGAACTCCAGGAATTAACTATGAAAACATAGAAAATGTTTCTTTTAAAGCGAGGTTACTACTTTGCAGGTAAGTACACCGGAAATGGGAGTTTACAGCTCTCTGTAGCCATTACTGAACTTATTCTTAAGGCCCGTTCACATGGACCAGAATTTTCGCTGTGAAGTTTCACTCTCCGACGTGCCTTGCTATTAAAACTTTATTATTATTATAACTTTTTTCTATGTGTACTTTGAATTCTCCTCTGTTGCCATCTTCTTCATTTTTGTTTCCCCGTTTGGCAAAATGTGCGTCTGTTGGAGCACAACCGTCATCTTCAGGCAGGGAGCGTCATTGTATCAATATTTCCTTGACAGACGAAAAGCCCCCATGCTGAGAAGCCATCAGGAGATTCCTGCCAATCTGAATTCGGGTTGACGTGAACAGGCCTTTAATCACTAATGGGGTTGAATTCGATTAATGCAACTCTTCTGGTTTTATTTGGGGACAGAATCATGGAAAATACTATTTTAATCTAATCCATCTCTGTTCTTTATTTATTTATTTTTTTTACAAATTCTGATGTTTGCCATGCTATGCATTCGACACATGCATCATACAGTATTCAGCGTTGCAAGCATCTAACATTAATTCTGAACACATTACAACTTATTTTTGATTGGTGATTTATATAAAGGAATTCCTCAGTTGCATAAAAAGTAGATCTGGGTGCATTCTGGAACTCTGACGTGTGTTTGTAATTGATCAGCTTGTAAAATTGTATCTTATATTGACATGACAAGTCATATTAATGACATATGATATGTATAAAACTGCTACAAACATGCTTTTGAAAACAAGTCAGCTCAAATCCGACACTGTATGGCATGGAACATATATTTTGAGTACTGTTAATTTTGGAATTTCTCTCATGCTTTTCCATTGGTGGTGTTGCTTCAGAGTGGGTATGTTATAATCTCTTGTCATGTTCACGCTCATTCCGGTCCTCTGTAATCTGCATCTCCTCCTTTCACCAAGGTAGATTAGACAACTAGCAGTGTGCTCCCAGCAATTATTAGCACCAGTTAAACGACTTGTTAGTTTGGAAGCAGTTAAAACAGTGTTTTTGAATGTTTCTTGTTTACTGGATTTTCATTTCTTACACATGCAGAAAATTTTGGCCAATACACATCTGACTGCCGGCAGAGTCAAATATTTAAGGGAGAAATGTAAATGTCAATAATAAGCTGCGAACATAATGCACAAAGCGCACAAATATGTGTAATCACAACTATAAACATCCTTTTAAACATCCTTTTACAATAATTAAGTTGTCTTGGATCAAACATCCTCTTCAACAAAGCCACAAAACCACAAGCACATCATTCACATCAATATTTAAGATCAGCACATGAAGTAATCTCCTCTTCTGCATATGCTTGTTGCATTGGAGCTGTATATGTTCATACACAGGCTTGTTTTGAGTCGCCTTTTATCAGCAATGTGAACAAGCACTCCAAAAAAATTATGTGTTAATGTATTCCCTGGCACAAAAAAATTGACAGACCCGATATTGGAATGACGTCATACAGATAATTATTAAAATTAAAGTTTTCACTGATAAAATAGAACAAATAACAGTAAACATAAATGGTTTGTTTCCTGCCAACAGCAAGAAGAAGAAAAGGATGCTTTCCATTGGCTGTTATTCTCCTAACCTCTTCTTTCTTTTTAAGGCGGTTTGGTTTGACCCTGGCACTCCCAGCAACCTGCTCGCATACACACTTTATTTGGCAATTCTCTTTTCAGCTTAGTTATTTGAGTTTCTGTTCGGGTATGCTCTGTTTACATAATGCTGCTTCTGTATAATAATGCAGGAATGGGGTTTGCTGGAGGCTTGTTAACTGCCGTTTTGGGCCGTGTGCAGAATGGCCGCAAGTAGAAATGGAACGGGATGAAGGTGTTGTAAACAGAATAAAGAGTTTAAGTTAGAAGTTATTCTTTGTTTCGTTTACATTATTTACAGATATCAGGTGTTTTATGCAAAGCTAGGTTTGATAGCATAACTGCTAAAAATCGCTGTGGCATCATTTATTAGGCAGCAATGCTCTCTGTAAAGTTGGATCTGTTATCACATCTAAATTTGTGATTGGGACCTTGACCTTGTCCATTGCTATGTTTCACATTGGACATTTTCAATGGCAAAATTACTTTACATCGTCCAACCCTAGCAAGGACTACTTATCGGTTATTATTGGTTATCTGTTTGCAGGAAAAGATTATTGTTCATCCCTAACAAAAAGGCCTGAAAATTTCACTGTAGATTGACGGTTCAATCAACTCATACATTTCAAAAGATCCAGCACTTGTTGGTTTCTCAGTTCCTGACCCGTTTGCAACACATAACTCCCTTGAATATAATAAGTACAAACTCCTCAGGTGCCTCACCTGAGTTAGTATATATTTTCTCTGAGCTTCTTCCACTGAGATCAGGCTAGCATTGATGTAGTCATTACTCCCGATTTGCAGGCGAATACGGCTGTGGTCAACTGTAAAAAGAGTAAAAGAGCGATGATCATCACCCATGATTCTTTTCGAGCTGTGGTGCACCCATTTTTCAGGTCCTGTTCTCAGTTCCGCACAGGAGAGAGTTCCAGTGAATCAAATATAAGCATTTAATTAGGTGTTCTGCAAATCGTTGCCATTTCAAAAAAGGCCTAAGTCAAACATAGAGGAAGCCAGCTTAAAGTTGGTATAAAGTAAGTGTGCACAATGAATAAAAGAACATTCAATCGTTATCGTGGAATGACTTTAATAGCTCACTGATAACAGGCTGCTTCCGTTAGATGTCACTCAAAGTGTCGAGCAAAGGAAATAGCATACTTACATGGGCTGACATCCCTGTAGCGATTACGACTTCGGTTTTCTTGAAGTTTGGCGATCTTGCATGGCAGATCACTGGACAGCTGCCTAATCTCCTACATCAAGACAAAAATTAAACATACATAAGAACTCTGATGACTCAAATAAGCTAAACTTGCTTATTCGAGGAAATTAAAATGGCACACAGCTATTTCGAGGCATGTGTTTAAGCTTAAGGTTTATGTTTTTGCTTAGTAAATGTAGTTGTCGAACAAAAAAAATGTGTCTAGTCGATAATAGAACAGCATAGCTATCACAAACATTTAATGTGGTAATCTTTATAACTTGTTTAGATTTTTTCGGGATAAATGTTTCGCTGACGTTAACGATTAAACATCAAACACATCTCGTCAAATCCAGTAAACTAAAAAACTCGCTTGTGTCCTTTTTTAATATGTACAACTAGGAATCGCAGTCACGTAAGTAGAGGATTCAGTCCTTTACCTGATAAACGTCGTTCCAGTTCCCGTGGTCATCGATTTCCCGAAACTCGGCTTCCATTGCCGCGTGTGTCCCGCACCGCTTGACGATGACGTCCTTAAAAGACAACAAGCGACAGAGTCTATGTCGAACCACTATAAAACATATGACTTTTGGCGAATTGTTGTAAATTTCTTACAGTATGTTTCTAAAGCTACTGCTGTATCGCTCTTACCGGAAACACGCTGCTCGCTCCTCCTGCAACACGGCTTTCGGCTCTTTTTCGAGTTCACGCCCCTATTTCCACACATTGGCCAATGAAAATAAAGAACGACCGCATATTTAATAAAAACACCAATCTGAGAGCATTATGAAGACGTGACGATCATAACGACCAATAACGTTACGGTGAGCTACCTCTCTTATTTCTGGGATTTGTAGTTGCGTGTGGTTCAGGAAGTTACGCAATATATGCGTCATAGCGAGGGGCAACGTCTTGCTTTTCTCTCTTGAGGCATAATAGAAAGTGACTTTAACTGCAATTCTTCTATCTGTCGCCGGAGGCTGGCTCCAAAACATAGCAGGTTCTCTTTCACTCCCATGTTAAAATTGCCTGCTTTGGAGCTAAGAAAATCATATTTCCTTAAAGAACACTCTGATTGTTGGTTTAAGATTTATGAAGCCTTAAAGTTTTGCATAAGTGAAGGGCGTGGTTTCTTGACGGGCAGATTGACCGTTCATTCAGCCAGTCACGTCACGGCGTCATCCACTGGAGTCGTTAATTCCAGCTAATTTTCCTTTTAATTTTACTTTGGGTTGTTTATTTTTTTTGTTGTGGTTTTAGACCGAATACTGTGTGGTTTTTACGCGCCTCCCGATTACCGGGAAGTGACGCACTTTTTTCACCAAAAAAGTGTTCATAAAGTATGCAAGTGCAGATGAAAAGGGGACCAGTGTCCAGGTAGTTGGATGGGATGAGGTGGAGCTCATGATTATGACTTGCAGGAAAATTATTTGTTAATTTATCTATGTATAAAGATCCTGATGTTGATGAGACGTTCTTTTTTTTATCAGAAACAGCTTCTCATTTATTTTGCACCCATCCATCTTTTCCCTCTATTAACAAAACCTTTTAAACTCTCTAGATTGAGAGAAAGGTCCTTCATTCTGTAAAACATACATACACACACTAATTTTATCGTTATCTGTCCCTCTCTATCTGTTACCCTGTTCATCATGTTCTAGTCCAGTAGGTGGCGCTAGGGTACATTTTAAATCTTGAGGCGTGTGTCACGTGTACACTTTGCAGAGGTTGGTTCACCAAACAAAACGTTTTTTAACCCTTTACTTTTTTCTCTTAAAAACTTAGTTTTTTTTACACCCGTAAAACCAATACTGTTTAAAAATGGGCTTATCATTAGTTTAAGAGCGTTAGTATTTATTCAAACTATGGGATATTTTAGTTATCACATTTTAATGCCAGACATTTTATTTTGATAAGCCTTCACTTAGAATGTAACTTATTTCTATTTTGAAAGCAAAAAAAGGTGTACAAATTGTCAAAAGGGAGAAGGTTGAAGGGCTGAGGTGTCCAAGACTTAACATTTGCTGTAGGGGTTCTCTAAAGTTCAGTTTTTGGCACTCTTCTCTTTTCAGTCTATTTCTCTGGGTAATAGGGAACACATACACACATTGCTTCTCTTACCAGTTCCACGCTGATGACACTACCATCTGTGCTTTCACTTTGATGACACAACAGTTAAAACCCCCATAACTTTTCAATGTGGCTAAAGATTCAATATCCAAGGCTCAATATTGCAAAGACTGAGCTGCTTGTTATTCCTGGCAATCACAATGTCCAGCATGACTTCACCTTACTACTGAAGTCTTCTCAATTTTGCTGTGAACTCCAATGAGAAACTAACATTCAAAAAGCAAGCAGCCAAAACAGAACTATTATACAGGTTTGCTTATTTGTACAAGATCAGAAAGTTCAGATGCAGAATTGTTATCACCTTGCTGCCTTCACAGGTATATATATATATGGTACCTATCACTCTTGATTTAATGTTTAAACTTAAAAGCAAGAGTGGAAACTAATTAAAACAGGTGGGGTAACTCTCAAATAAAAAAAAGTGCGGGTATTACAACACCCACATCCCCAACATTTGTTCATTCATTCAACTTCCTACCTGCTTGTTCAGGGGGGACCTATCTCCAACGCACTTCGGGCAAGAACTTCGGGTATACTTCGAGGGTATACCCTGCCGACCCTGGGCAGGTCGCCATGTCCATTGTAGGGCAACACACACATTCACATATGAGGGGGGTTAAACATGAAGCATGTTTTTGTCATTGTGTGGGAAAACGGAGTACCTGGAGGAAACCCACGAAAACCAACATGGGAGATATCTGGTTTAGAAATATATTTGTTAGGTTTCAGCTTCTCTCTCCAATTGATTTTAATTTGAACAATTACACTTTCTCAAAATTAATACAATATCACAGAAAATGGTAGCAGCATACCAAAAGTATTAGCAAACAATTAATCGGTCACATTTTTGCTATAATATTAAAATATTGCGCCCGTGACCACATACGATAATTATAAATGAATGTTGTCCGGCTGTCAAAAAATAATAAACAGGCGATAAAGGGTGTCATTTCTTTACAACATGACGTCGTACATGATGACTTCAGTCATACGTGTATATTTTAGCGTGTCGAGTCAGCGGCGCTTGCTTATCTGCAACAGACCGTTTGGTCTTCCTGAGCAGAATGCGAGGAAAACATTTTTTAAAAAGTAAATTATACAATAAGTAATGATACACGTTAGTCACATTTTTTTTTTCACATAACAAGTACAAGATATTATTTTACAGAATACAATACTGTCAAGAAGAAAAGAGGAGAGGTTTTTAAAGACATGCAGATTCTGAATGGTCGCGCAGACGTCAGCAGCGATTCGGTCCCATCACATCACATCACATCGCAGAGTTAAGAGCTTCCGGTGTTTATTGTACCACATGTTCAGAATTGACACGCAGACACTTCTTACAGACACACTGAACATTGTTCACATTTTCAGCTTAATTCCTTGTAGTTTTTATTGGTGCAATTTGAGACCTGACTCAACCGGCCGGTTCTACAAGGTTCTTTAGGACTGAGTCTTGAATTGCCATGGACTGACCAGTCAGCTTCTGCGGTCCAGCCAGGTAACGTTCGCAATACATGTTCAACTTCAACCCTTATAAAAAATATTCGTGGATTTGTTTGTGATGTTTTTAATGCTACTATTAGTCAAATGTGTCGATAAGGAAGTGTATTAGCATGCGTGCTACGTTTTTTCCTCGTATTTTTTTACACCGTTGCCAATCACAGCGAGTTGGAGAGCAGGTTATGCTTGGTAGTACATTGATTTTTGGTAACATCTAACGTTTTAGGCTCTAAAAAGTGTCCGTGTAATATTAGTGTTTGTCTGTTTCGTCGAAAAGAATGATAATTTAATAACAAGTCAGGTTGATGGAGCACAAACTGGAGTAACCAGTCTGACCAGTTTTGAGAAGGAAAACAGCTTGTCACAAGTAAGGACACAGTGGTCCGTTTTAGGTTGTGAAAAATCGAGGTGATTTAACAAAAAGGGGTTCATTGTCGTGTACACATCCTTTATCTATTCCAAGGGAGTTTGGTAATCACCACATACCGGTACCTGTTCTTGGAACGGTTGGGATGTCACGTCGCAAACCTTAGGATCCTTCCCATGGCTTGTGACAAAAATTTCCAAAAACCATAGCCCTGACCAAATATCATAGCAAAACCACATGAAAACATCAGTGGAGTGGAGCAAATTAAAATGACCATTAACTTTGTCACATAGGACCCGCACCTGTTTATCATCTAGTCTATTTTTTAGTGTGTGAAATCTGTTATATCTGCTAAGCAATGGTGTTGTGTTTTGTATATACGAATATAGCAAAAATTTGCCCAGGTAGTCACAGTGTACAACCTTTACATAACAGGATGTAGTACTAAAACAGTATTTGAGGGTCTTTCACAGGGCTATTCTTGAAAAATGCCAAACTACACATTACTGCCTTAGTTTTAAACTTAAAAGTTTTAGGTTGATTTTTTTTTATGCCAGTATAAAAATCTGTGTATGGCTACAGTGTATGGCTACAGGCTGAGTGTATGGCTACAGACTTACACTGACAAATTCGACTGGCACTGTCCTACTATTGGACCAGTCTTGAGTGTGGACACCAAACTTTATGTCAATGTACAGATTCAAATAAATGTTCAAAATGTTGTGCTGTAGTCTTTTTCCTTAATCTATAATGTGGTTGACTTCTATAATAATGTTGTGTACTATCCATTAGTCCGAGAGTGCCAGTTGAGTGATGTGCAGCCAGATAATTTTCGTCTAAGACTTAACAGCTGCTCCCAGGGGTTTCACAAGGTTCAGTTCTTGGTCTCTTTTCAAGTTACTTCTCTGCGTCCTATTATTCACAAAAATGGCTTCTCTTACCATTGCATTTTTTTCTTCAGTTTTATTGTAGCCTATTGTGGGAATTGTGTATTATTGCATCCTTAAATAAAATTTTATTTTCGGCCACTTACCAGTCTCCTCATGACAACCTGTCACCATGGTGACTCCGGCTCCAATAGTGATGCCGAGTGGCACAAGACTGATGAAGAAACAAATAAGGAGGAACCAGAGCTGGCTGAGCTTGGACCTCTGTTGAGAGGTTACCCTGAACAATCTACAGTGAGTAGAACGCTATTGCTTATTTCACCCAGTGATACTGATTTACAATTCACCTCATCAAAAACCATATCTTTTATTTTAGGGTGCATCAGCATTTCCTGTTGAAAGAGAAGACTGTGATGAAGAAGGTCCAAGGGTGGTTACTCTACCCATGCAAGCACACCATGCCATGGAGAAGATGGAGGAGTTTGTACATAAGGTAACATCTCTAGAATCTTCATTATTGATTACAACATTTATTTCAATAAGTGCCTGTTTATTGTCTGAGGTGTTTGAATAAAATTCACCTCTTCCAAAAACTAGATATGGGAAGGACATTGGCGAGTTATACCATACCATCTCCTCCCTGACTGGCTAAAGGATAATGAATTCCTCCTGCATGGTCATCGACCACCCATGCCATCCTTCCGTACGTGTTTCGGGAGCATCTTCAGAATTCACACTGAAACCGGAAACATCTGGACACACCTGCTGGGTATTTTCAAATTTTTATCTAAGTGAAGCCAAATAACAAATGTAAACATGCACTGTTGTAGTGAAAAACTAACATTACTTTTTGTTTTTATCACTAATTAAAAGTAAGCTACTTGATTTAGTCTTATAATGGTAAACATATCACAGCTTGCCAAAGTTACATGAAAAATGGGACAAAGTTAGATAAATAATGGTCCATGTCAATCCCTGCCTTATTGGGGTCAACTAGTCAAATGATGTTGCTCATATAGTACTCATAGATGCTAATCTCTCTACAGGACTAATTTTCTTCCTGTGCTTGGGGACACTAACAATGCTGCGGCCCAATGTGTCCTTCATGTCACCTGTGCAAGAGAAGGTGGTGTTTGGGGTGTTCTTCCTCGGTGCAGTGCTTTGTTTGTGCTTCTCCTGGCTGTTTCACACTGTCTACTGCCATTCGGAAAAGGTCTCTAGAACTTTCTCCAAGTAAGTGAAGCCATCTCAATATGCACTTAATCTTGTGTCCTTTAAAACAATGCTAATGCTAACATTAAAGTGCAGTTGGAGCAAATGTTAACTCATTCTGGTTCTCCTGTTTAAATTTTTCATTTATGATTTAAACATAAAGATGGATATCTGCAGACAACTGTCCTCCACATTAATACAGTAAACTACAAAGAGCATCACACTTTAAATATCACAGTACAAAGACATGTAGGTATGATAGTAATGACTAAACAACAACAGATAGAGCACTTTCACGGACTTGTCAAAACCTGCACGGGCACCTGGACCTAAATTATAACGTCATTTTTTCAGGAACACGTGACAAGGTGTGAACATAAGATAATCTCTAAATCTCTAAAGTCTCTAAATGGTCTCCCAAATTATGCATATTTTTCAAAATAGCTAATAATGTAGTGCTCGACAAAATATTCATCCACACAGAAGGAGGACTATAGCCTAAAAGATCCTTAAAGGGTCTCCATTCACAAAGTTGTGGACTCAGCTCAGCTGACCGGAGTCCGAAAGTCAGTAAACCCAGCCATACAAACTTGCGATTCAAGTCCAAGACAGCATCAGGATTTTTGGTACTACCTACCAAACCTCATGACAATTATAAACATCCAAGAGGGCTTGCCAAACTTGAAATTGTTAACCCTGATTCATCCTAAACTGCAGATAAAGGGAATCCTGGGTTATTTCTAATCAGGTTTCACACTTCTTATATGGTTAATCCTGGGTATTCATTAACAGACATTCTTATTTGCAGTGTCACTGTACCTGTTTGGACTGGCAGGCAACACGCAACTTCCAGTTACCAGTTTTAAAATAGTTGAGCCATGTAGATTGGTAACTGCAAGTGTACATCGGAAAGAAAGAGGACTCATCATTTTTTAGATTATCTATGCATTTAGTTATCTAGGTCAAAAATGTATTAGATTTTACAATGAACTTTACTCTTTTTTTTTTTTTTCCCACTAAACCCGACAACACCCCTCTGAACATTTAAAATATTTGGCAAGGGTTAAAGAACCATTCTGTGGTTTTTGTTTTGTCTTAAAAGCTTACTGCTGGTTCCCATTGACCTCTGTTGTAATGACAAGCTATGCCAGGACATCTTTTCAAATTTCTCCCTTTGTTTTGAAAAGAATTGGCAACCTCCAGCATTGTAACAATTCTTTGCAGGGGCTCCATTTCGTTTTGGCTGAATTAAACTTTTTATTTGCATCCATAGGTTGGATTACTCTGGTATTGCTCTATTAATCATGGGCTCATTCGTTCCCTGGCTCTACTACTCATTTTACTGCTCTCCTCAGCCGCGACTCATCTATCTCTCTGTGGTATGTGTTCTGGGGGTTGCGGCCATTGTTGTGGCACAGTGGGACAGATTTGCTACCCCTCGCCATCGCTCTACACGAGCAGGTAGCTTGCTCAACAGCTCCTCTAAAGGTTTGGTGTACATGATTGATTTGCAACAATGCTTTTCAACAGGTGTGTTCCTGGGCCTGGGCCTAAGTGGGCTCATACCCACAATGCACTTCACCATTGCAGAAGGTTTTGTCAAGGCAACCACAGAGGGTCAGATGGGCTGGTTCTATCTGATGGGAGCCATGTACATCAGCGGAGCAACTTTTTATGCTGCACGGATACCTGAACGCTACTTTCCCGGAAAGTGTGATATCTGGGTAAATATTGCAAATTATTATTTTTTTATTTACATTTCTGTAAATCTGTTATTAGTTAATGTGAGATTGAAGAAACTCCTGTTGAAATACATTTAAACTTAAAAAAATGTTTTTGTGATGTATCTGACTGTTTTTAGCAGCTATTATACCAGTATTCCAGAAGAATTGCTTGTTTCAGAAAAATTGTCTTTGACAGACACTGTTGTGAAACTGCTAATGTATACTACACAAAATGTTTGCATAAACATTGAACTAAAAACAAATGAAGACAACAAAAACATGCTTTTTTAATGGATACAGTCCCTGCACTCGCTTGTGCATGACGTTATGGGCTGGCCTACGTCTGTTTAGATAGCAGCGCATCATAACCAATGAACACAAATGATATAGTAAAAGATGTAGCAGCAAATTCTGTTGCGCAATATGAGCGCATTGTCCCAATCTTCAGGCTTTGTTTACGTCCATGTGCACGTCATTCTAACCAATCAAAGAGCAGTCAAGGAAAAGTGTATGGTGATGTATGTGACCAATGAGTGGCCTGTATAATGTCACATGGCTGTATTTTTAATTAGTGCGGATCTGAGCTATCAGTGTGGAGTGAAAGAGGGCTCAATCTGCAGACGATTGCAACAATGTATCAGTTGTTTCTCTTGGTCCGTACCAAATTAAACAAACTAGTAACGTGAAAGCACCCTAAAAAAGTTTTATAGCATCCAGCCTCAGCGATAAAGCATTAAATATGAATATGTTCTTGTTTCTCGTTTACCACAATTTCTTTTTTTCAAATGGTGAAACTCATGCACAATGTATCTTACTAAGTCCTTGATTTGTGACATTTTTGTACCACGATATACGGGTAAACGCTTACCATGTACTCATGATCACTCTCTGTTTTGCTCTCAGTTTCAGTCTCATCAGATATTCCATGTTCTGGTTGTGGGGGCAGCGTTTGTTCATTTCTACGGGATCTCAAACCTGCAGGAGTTCCGTCACGGCTTGGAAGGAGGCTGTACAGATGATACTCTTCTGTGAATAAATGCTCTCAAGTGTTCAACCCTTTTTCAAGTGAATAGTAAAAATCACTTGTATGACCCAACAGTACAACACTGCCTCAACAGACACTGTTTTTTTTTCAACAGTTATGTTTTATTAACCTTTTGTTTAAGGAGTTTTTTTACTATTGCGTGGTTGCTAAACTTTTCCACCCACTTACATCCTGTCAGCCTCGGCCCCATTACCGACACTACTCTTAATTAGTGACTATGGTTAGATTATAAAATAGCATGCATAAAATATACATTCTCAACAATTCTCAAATTTTTTCTCAACAATTTTTTCCAGCATTTTGCCATGTCTGCAATGGACTGGCAACCTGTCCAGAATGTACCTCCGCCTCTCGCCCAATGTGCGCTGGAGATAAGCGCACCCCTGTAACCCAAAAAGGGAATAAACGGGTTGGAAAATGAATGAAATTCGCCATGTAGACTTTCATTAATGAAACAAACATCAATAATGTTTTGGATGTTCTTGAGCAGAGGCAGACAACTCTTCAATATTCGTCTCAATTTAGGAAAGACTGAGTTTTTAATTATTTTCTACACAAAGGCTTGTTGGTAGTTTGTTTACACGTTTGTCATGTGCAATACAATCAATTCCTCCAACATCTGTTGAATGTGTTTAACTTTTACTGATCCATCGGTGGCAATTGTGATTAGGCTGCGCTGGCCAGACACTGATAATTGATGTAGACGTGGTAGTGAACATGGGAGTTGTGTATTTTACCTGTGTAGATAATCTACAAATCAAACTGTAAAATTCATGATTCTTGAACTCCTAACTCCTTTTTTATAAAATAAAAAAAATCTAAGTTATGATTTTTGTCTCCTCTCCTATATCATTTATGAAAAAAATGTTTTTTTTTGTTTTGTTTGTTTTCATTTCTATTAGGACATGCTGGAAGCTTGAAAAGCTGTATTCAATTAAGTTGCTCCATAATTGCTACTAAAATAGAGAAAAATCGGCACAGCCTCGAGACAAAATTCCTTGGTTGATGAACATGGTTTATTATTCTTCAATGGTGGAAAAATAACTTGTGTATAAAATAAAATGAAATCTGTAAAGAAAATATAGCTGTCTTTGACAATAATATAAAATAGTGTTCTATTCTAAGTATGAACTCTTCTGTTAGAAAACCCAGCTTCAATATCTCTTAATAACTGTAATAAAATTAAGAAGACTAATTTAACAAACAAATAGGACAAACTAGATCTATATGCATTAAAAATTGTGATACAATATTTCTTTTTTAGATAAAAAAAAATAGTATTAATTAAATTAAACTAGTATACAGAATTACTATTAGTTATAGTAAAACACCGAATTTCGCTCGCATTCATGGTTGTTATTTATAAAACGTATTTTTATTACACAATTTTTTAAAGATTACTCTTAATGCGCAGCGGAGAGTTGCGTTGTGCGCATGCGCGTCGATGACGTTGCAGTGTTTTGCTGTAGTTGCGCGCACACGTGAACGCAGTATTTTTTCCTGGAGTAAAATTCAGTTTACACCTGTCAGAGTCTACAAAGAGGCCTGCATATGCTCAGATAGACCAGCTTGCGCCCTCATCCGGTTCTTGGTCGTTCCTCTTTCACTCTGGATCAGTTTTTCAATGTGAGTGTACTGATAATTGTGTGGATTAGCTTCCGTTTATAGTTAGCGTTAGCATTTAGCCGCATCTTGCCTCAACAATTTGCTCTCAACCAATTTACATCAGCACTTTAAGATAAGGTTACAATTTAAAAAATGCGAAGATGTGAATAATAGTAATTGATTTTGACTAGGTGAACTAAACTGACGTATACCAGTAAGGTTACCTTGTTTTTCACTGTACTTTATTTACAGCGCAGGACAAAGTTATGTTTAATGTTTTACCTTAATGTTACAACTAAAACAGCAGTCAATCTTACAACACAATATAAGATACTGTCATAAAATACCGGTTAGTAAGGGATTTTAGCGTACACTCATAATAACGTTTACATAATCCCAAGTCAAAGAATTGCTTTTAAAGGTAGCATTTACACGTGTTTGTAATCTCAGTTCTCTAAGGTCCCATCGTTTAGATAAAAAAATGACATCTTAATCGTTTTTATTTCCACAGAAGATAGAATATCTAAGTGTTTTTGTGCATTTGTGATTATCTTTGTCAATTAATGTTGTTGTCTAATTAGTTTATGTCCACCAGAAACCATCATCCTGCAGTGCCTGAGGCTTTGTCACTCCACCCCACCCCCTGTTGTCATGGCGCCCAAAGACATCATGACCAATTCACATGCCAAATCCATCCTAAATGCCATGAACGCCCTGAGAAAGAGCAACACACTGTGTGACATCACTCTGAGGGTGGAGGGCACAGAGTTTCCTTCCCACCGGATTGTGTTGGCGGCCTGCAGTGATTATTTCTGTGCCATGTTCACCAGTGAGGTACCTGATACTCTCCATATCAATTTGATTGCTTTTACTAAATATCTCTGGTCTAGCATTTCACCTGAAATTCAGTCATTAAGCATTCACATTTAATAGCTCAGAACAAAAACACACTTTTTAAAATATAAACCATTTATACTTCACCAATAGTTTATAGTATTCCTCAGCGATGGGAGGAATTGTCAGGGCAAGTCAGGCAAGCAGTAAATTATAGATAGCGTTCCTGTCATTTGGCTGCCCCATGCATGAATTTATTTTTACCCTAAAATGCCAAAATCCCACGCATTAAAACACTGAATTAAGAAAAAAAAATCATTCAAAATAACTTTTCATTTAAAAAATTAATTCATTTAATTAATTTTCCAACCTGCTTATTCCCTTTTGGAGTCACGGAGGTCTGCCGGTGCCTACATTGGGCGAGAGGCTGGGGTACAACCTAGACAGCTCGCCAGTCCATCGCATTTGGTGTCATTTAGAAATTACTTGGAAAGTACTTAATACTTAGAAATTTCCACTGTAAAGAGTAACACAGTACCATTTTGGAAAATATTTATTTTATGACATGTATATGGTGAAAAACAATCTATGGAATATAGGCGTATTGCCAATGAATATTCAAATCCTCTGTGCTTTTTGAAATACAGCTTCTTTTCACATGTAAACAAAGAGATATTGTTGTCACAATGACCACTGGCCTCTTCCCTTTAGAATCGCACCCTCAGCTTTGAAATATCCTGATGTTAGTTAAGTTGGTAGAGTATTTTATTATGTTGTTCATGCTCAAAGGTTTATTGTTTTGTTTTCAGAAATTAATTTGTAGGGTGACATGACGTAGTTTATATCATAGTAGTGCATGGATTCAGAAATTATATTTCACTTTACTTTGTTTTAAAATCAAATATTATAAAAAAAACCCTAATATTTAAAAACTATTGCTGTGGTTTTAGGGCTAATCTGATTTTTTTCAACTCCTGCTTTTACTGGTTATGTAGCCCTTTTCTGTAATAAGGGTTTCGCTGCATCAGTTATGTGGAGGTGGATGGTGTAAAATATGAAGATAAGTCATAATGGAGTACAATCATCCACTAAGTGGCTGCTAAGTGATCCACTAAATGTTGCTATTATGTAAAATGTATTTGTCTCTTAGATTAAGTTTGAGCAATACAAGTTTGTCTTTATGAAAAAAATACATTTTAAGTGTGAATATCAGATTTTGTATTTTTCACAAAGTAATTTTGGTTCTTGATATTCTATAGCTGGCTGAAAAAGGAAAGTCCTTCGTGGATATTCAGGGCCTCACAGCATCCACCATGGAGATCCTTTTGGATTTCGTTTACACAGAGACGGTGCTGGTTACCGTCGAAAATGTTCAAGAGCTACTGCCTGCTGCCTGTCTCCTGCAACTAAAAGGTAGAGACACTTAATCCTATCATTTGGTGTTTTACCACCTTTAATAAGTTTTACATTTACCCAATGTAAATTTATTCAATTTAAAGATCATCAAATCTTAGCTCATTGCGTTTTGGCTTTTCTCCTCTGGCCATGTGAGCAATACTTGGTCTATATAGCAACCTATAGTGTTGGTTATAGCGCCCCCTAGTAGCAACATGGAATATAACATTTTGTGCGGTTTTATACAGCTATTTCTGGTTGTGTTTGAAGGACATCTTTGAAATTTAGGTTAATGGACCAAAAAAAAGCCTATTGGAGCAAGTTTCCAAAACCAACAGGATGTCAGTTATTTTTTATTTACTTTAAATTATAAAAATATACTTTAAATAAAAATGTAACCAACTCCTCCAAGAGATTGTGTCTCTTCACCTCCAAACTCTATCAGTCTTGTCTTGTCTTAAATTGTGAAACTTTTTTTACTTTGTTAAACTATGTGTGCACGGCAGCTGTCTAAAGACAATGGCGCTGTAGGTGCGAGAGCCCTTTGATCACTGCTTGCAGCTTTGCGTATTGCTATTGCTGAATTGCGTATTGCTATTTAAACCTCTATAATCGCAACATTAAAAAAATTTCCAAATTGCTCTGCCCTCATTTTTGTTTTCTCAGAATAAAAGAACAGTGCTGGCCCATTGAATGTTTTTTTGTTACATTTGAAAAATGGATAAAACTTTTTTTTTTGTTTTTTTACGTCCATTGTTGCTTTCAAATTACTTAATGAACTTTAAAGATACTGTATATATCTTTAAATGTTACCACAAAAATTCATCAATCCTGACTATGAAATTTTGCCGCCATGCAAACACTCTCTTAAATAAACCATATTTATCAAATGCACTATTAGGACAACAAAAATTGTGAAAATATTTATTTTGTGCATGATCTTTGTGTTCATGCTGCAAAGTATGCCCTGCTTGATGCTCAATGTGTGCAATTGAGTATTTTAAAAGGTGAGTGAGGGGAGTGATGAGCTCCTTGGGGGAAACCATTCTAAACCTGAAATGTTTTTGTAATTTGAGATATCAGAAAGTTAAATATGACATCATTTCAGGATGTCTGCAGCATCAATAATTTTCTTGTATTCTTTAAGTAGAACAAAAGTGAAGTCATTGAGCAGAGCAGTAAAAGCAGCCAAATTCCACAGGCAAGCCATGTTTAGTAAGATAAATGTGATGCATATTTGTTTTCAAAGACACCAAAACCAATAAAATGTAGGTCTGCTGGGAATTATGCTTCTATGCATGATTTGTCTTTAACCTGGTCTGATAAACAGGTTCTGGCATACCGGTATTTCATTCCACTATGAAAAGAAATAGTTGTTTGCCAAGTTTTTCTTCAACCCATAAGCATGTACTTCTACATAGATCTGATATGAGTTTTTATGGCACAGGTGTGAAGAGAGCCTGCTGTGACTTTCTTAATAGCCAGCTGGATCCATCCAACTGCCTGGGAATAAGAGACTTTGCAGAAACGCACACCTGTCTGGACTTGATGCAGGCTGCCGAGCTTTTTTCACAGAAGCACTTTGCTGAGGTGGTTCAACAGGAAGAGTTTATGCTGCTCAGTCAGAATGAAGTGGAAAAGCTCATCAAATGTGATGAGATCCAGGTAACATTGTACTTGTTGTTGTGAATCCTTTACCTCATCTCCTGCTGTCTCGTGATAATCCTTTTGAATAATCTCCCGTGGTCTCATAGGGTCTGTTAAAGCGGTCATGAGCTGAGAAAACAAAATGGCTTTATTTATTCACATAAATGAACAGATGAAAAATGTTAAAATCCTAATAATTGTACCTGTATTAATGATACGATGTAAAAGATCCAGTTCATGGCTTCTTTAAATGCACACGTCAGAGTGTCGATCATTGCTGCACAATGTTGTTTTTCACTTGTAAAATGGAAGAAAGGTTTTCATATTTAAACTTAATGACCATTTTCTTGTGTTCAAGGGAACATTATACTTTTGATTTTAATGTATGGAATTATGAAGACTCCAATTTTCATTTTTTTGCTACAAAAACTCAGAACTATTTTTACCCTTGATTGATTTCAAATAATTTACTTACAAACAGAATGATGACTAAGTTGTTTCATACTTTTTTGGGGCCTTTTCAAAGCTTGTTTAAACCATAATATCTTTACATTCAAAATATTGAGATTTGAGTTTGAGATTCATTTTCTTCTCTATTAAATTGTATGTGTACTTGGTTATTATTCTGTATTGATATACCATATATACTCCAGATTTGACTGTATGGTTTTTGAGGTTTAAAAAGGCAATTTACTTCTTTGTTTCTATCGTATTACCCACACCTTCAACCAGAAACATCTGCCATTTGTGTCTAGAAGTTCTTGTCTGTCACCATGTTTCTCATATATCATTACCACTTCAGAGCTAAAACGAATTACTGCTTACAGAAGTCACGTAGTTGAACCATGAAAATTCAAAGCAAGTGAGTGAGTTTTGCTAGAGGGGTTTGGATCTCAGTTTATCCTTTTGTTATGTGTGTAGGTTGATTCAGAGGAGCCTGTCTTCGAGGCAGTTTTGAATTGGGTGAAGCACAACAGAAAAGAGAGAGACCCATACCTCCCTGATCTGTTGGAGTATGTACGCATGCCACTTCTCACTCCCCGATATATAACTGATGTCATCGATTCAGAGGTCAGGAAGGCTGGATTTAATTCTATGGAATGTGTTTTTTTGTTGTTGTTGTTGAGTAATTTACCAAATATTGAGGATTACTTTTGGTGTTTCAGCCATTGATACGTTGTAGCCTGCCATGTCGAGATTTGGTGGACGAAGCAAAGAAGTTTCATCTTCGTCCAGAATTGCGCAGCGAGATGCAGAGTCCACGAACCCAAGCAAGACTCGGTCTGTTCACTTAATCAGCTCAAATCTGGTTTTTGTACTAAATCTAGTCTGATCAAGATATGATTGGTAAATGATTACATAAGTAAGGCTACATTCCCACTGCAGGTCTTGATGCTCATTTCTGATTATTTGATTAATTCCGATTTGCATAAAGGTATGCGTCTTTTAAAGGTATGAATCTTTAAAGAAAACTTCATTATTATTAAATAAAATTAAGGAGGAAGTTTGTGATCAAATAGACCAAAACAAACAGAATATTTTCAGCATAATGAAAGGGGCGATGACCGAGTTATTCACCAAACTTTCCCAAGACATCCAACCTGGTGTGAATCGAAGTGTTCTATCTTTTCAGGCTAGTACCACTAAAGGAAATCTGGTAAATCAATGAGAAGGCTGGGAAATTTTCCATTGACCTCATGGACACCTCAAATTCACTACACTTGTAGATGTTATTCATTAATGGAAGAAAAACAAACACTGTACAAAAGTTTTTGAACCCCAGGCTCTAGAAAGCTTTAAAGCTTTACCATTGTCTCATAAATTATTTACACTTATGAAACTTGGGTTTTAGGTGCCAAAGAAGTACTGTTGGTAATTGGAGGATTTGGCAGCCAGCAATCACCTATTGACATTGTTGAGAAGTATGATCCCAAAACGCGGGAGTGGAGCTTTCTTCCTGTAAGTGACATTTGTTCCTGTCAGTGAGCAACACACATACTATTGACTACTGAAAGTACATTTCAGTCGAAACATGTTTTTGTGTTTCAGAATATTGCAAGAAAGCGACGATATGTTGCCACTGTTGCCCTGAATGATCGCGTTTATGTTATTGGTGGATATGATGGACGATCACGGTTGAGTTCTGTTGAGTGTCTGGATTACACAGCAGACGAAGATGGAGTCTGGTACTCCGTTGCCACAATGAATGTACGTCGAGGTCTTGCGGGAGCAACAACCCTTGGAGGTATGTATGGGAAATGTATTACGTTTTATGTTTTCACAGATCTTAGAAGTGCATAATAAAACAATAACCTTTTTCAAATGACATTCAAAAAAACATTCAAAATATGTTATTTTGAAGTTTGACCCTTTGAAAGATTCTCAACTTTGGCTGGTTCAGAACCCTTCCATTTTTGTCCTAATCAGTTCATCTTTACACCCAACACCATTTCTAAAAAGACTTAAATGATTGCTTAACTCCTAATGGTGCAAATATCTACTGAACCACTGTATGACATCCAAGGGTGGGATCATGTTAAGTCTATTTCGGGGTCCAAAGTCAGGGTTTCGCTGTTTTCCTGTAGCCATCAGATATATAGACGATGTTACTGGTATATTTACAATTTGACAATCACAATATAGTGCTCTACACAATATGTTTGAGTTTAAAAATGTGTGTTTTTGAAACAATTGTTTGTGGTCCATGAGCAAGCAGAGCATAGGGACCCTCAAGTGAAGTCAGACCTAATAACCCTGTGTTGGATCCTAAGGTTTGTGACTTCATAGATAACTGAATAAGCCACATTTCTGTTCAAATGCTTGGAAAAGTTGATTTGTCATCTGGAGTCCCCTAGTTCACATGAGACGGGTATTAGCCAAAACTGACTCTGCCAATTAAACAAAACTGTGAGAGCAACTGGTTTGAGAGGAGTGGTGGAACGTTGCTGGAAGGATTAGTTCTCACAGTGTTCTAGAGCTGTATGGCTTAAAGCACTTTTTTCAAGTAACTCAATCTTTGACTGGTATTTTTTCATTCATTCGTAGATATGATCTATGTTGCTGGTGGATTCGATGGAAGTCGACGTCATACCAGCATGGAGCGTTATGATCCCAATATTGATCAATGGAGCATGCTTGGAGATATGCAGACTGCCAGAGAGGGAGCAGGACTTGTTGTAGCATGTGGACTAATTTACTGTTTAGGTAAAGAAGTATTGTTTTAAGTAAGTTATTATATAATGGTGTTTTTGAATATGCAACTTTTCTGATTTAAAGTTGTACTTGAGCATTTTGAGTTGGAATTGCAGGTGGTTATGATGGTTTGAACATCCTGAACTCTGTGGAGCGGTATGACCCTCATACAGGACACTGGACCAGCGTCACACCAATGGCCAACAAACGCTCAGGTGCACTCTCATGAACTACTTGGGAACATGAACTTTAATGCCAATAAGGCTGCAACAACTAATCTGTGTAACTGATAATAATCACAACAGCGATTCTTATAATTAATGGAATTCTTATAAAATATTGCAGTCCATGCAATCTGATCACTTGAGCTTGAACACCAATCAAGAGATTGCAAGTCAACATTGTAAAAATTATCATTTGGAAAGCAAGTCTCATCTGATTAGGACTTTAGAAGAAAAAACAAAGATTTGCAAAATTACCTTTGTCTGTCTCAGGGGCTGGTGTGGCTTTGCTTAATGATCACATATACGTTGTTGGAGGCTTCGATGGAACGGCACATCTGTCTTCGGTAGAGGTCTACAACATCCGCACTGACTATTGGACCACTGTGGCTAATATGACCACACCACGCTGCTATGTTGGAGCTACTGTTTTGAGGGGCCGGCTTTATGCCATTGCAGGGTAGGCCACATTACAATTTTATTTTTTACCAACATAAAATAAGCCAATTTTGTTCATTTTTGTTTGTTTTGCAGATACGATGGGAACTCTCTGCTCAGCAGCATTGAATGTTATGACCCTGTGATTGACAGCTGGGAAGTAGTGACGTCAATGGCAACGCAGCGCTGTGATGCAGGAGTTTGTGTGCTCAGAGAAAAATAAGCAGAGAAATTATCTTAACTTAGACACTTTATAATGAGACATTGCTGGAATTATGTCTCTATAAAAATTTGCATTTTTACGACTCTTTTCTTTTTGATTGATTTTTGTTGCCATCTGAGATCTCGTTTTTTCATTTTATGTAATAAGTGGAATTAACACTAAGAGACGGATGTTTTGTTCTCTGTCTGAGACTGTGACCATTTAAATATGAGATTTACTCAGTCGGGTCTTTTGAAGTGCAATATAAAATCATCTGTCGAGATGTTTTGAAGAAGAAACAGCTATTCATATGCCTTACTGTCCAACAGACTGAATCCTTCCTGAAGAAGTAAATAGTGCTGGATTAACCGGATGTGAAAACAGTGGTGCTTTGTGTATCTGTTTCAGTCCGTTTTGTGAAGTACATCATCCTTTCTGGTTGCTGGGTCTCAAATGTGGCTGGTGCACCATAGATTTGTTATGATGTAGGCCTGAACAAGAAGCTGGTGTGCTGGTGCTTTGTTCAGTAATGTGAAGCTGACTTGTGGCTGAAATAACAACTGAAAATTGACTTTAATATGAATGAAAGAAATTTTGCATGGATGAGTATCATTGTGATATGCAGTTTTTGTAGTTTAATGACAATAAAAGTCTCGTCATTTAACAGTTAACAATGTCATGACTTAAAGATGACCATTTAATGGTTTTAGACATTATTTAAAATTAATACCTTTAGCACAAAATTTCTTTTACCACCTGTTTTATAGGGAAATGTGGAGGCGAAGGAAGGACGGTTAGAAATGAAATGTCGAAACAACTTTGAACTAGCGTTTAAATACACCAATCACATGATGAGGAGAGAGTTGAAATGTCTGCAGGCCAATGGTAAGCTGCAGTGGGCGGGGTTTGCGCGCACCCTGATATATATTGGTAAGAGCACACCTTTGATTCCTCAATGCTGTGTTGGCGGAGACACGTAGCGCGTCTGAAGTCAACGGAGCCTGGAACCGGTTTTTGGGTGATTTCCCCATCAGAGGACTTGATTTTGTAAGACTTTTATAAACGAAGAATAACCAAAAATGGTAAGTATTGTGGTTAAATGTTTTAACACGTCATTAGTAAAGTAACTTGATCTTTGAATGGCGTTAAAGGTGATCTCGGATATCGTTAATAACTGTCGATTTTAATAGTCACGTCAGATGGGAATTATGTTTGAGGTTTAACGGTTTTAGCGTTAGCCCAACAGACATAAATTTAACTTTTTTCTGTTCGTTCTTCCGTTTTTATTGTTCTTACAACGTAAGGTAACGTTTAAAAATGATTGCCGCCAGTTATTCTACTTTTATTTGTATTTAAAAACTGCAACAAATATAAGACGAGTGGGGAATGCGAGGAATGTTCGTGCGGGGGCCATTCACGCGCGGAGTCCGGTGGAAGCGCGAGGCTGGGGGATGGGGGGGGGTGGTCTGCTGACTTTTTTTCGTCGTTTTTACAAATTTCTGTTCCTTGGGTTACATCTGTACATGAATGAAACTATTGTTTGTCAAAGCCGTGAACGATTTTACCGCCTGGGGAGTTTCAACTGGTTTCTTACTCCTTCCTGTCGCCCATTTTGATATGAAGTGTGATGCATGTTAGGTCTGAGTCACTTTGAAAAATCTTAAACACTCATATCCCTCTCTTTTGGTCTAAAAGTATGCTGAAATGTGTACTTATGTGTGGCTGCAGTTAAAACCGTTAATTTGCCTCTATACATTACCTTACCTTGACGGAATGGGTAAATCACTGCGTTTGAAGAATTCCCACAGACTTGAGACATTCTATGACTGCCTGTTGAAACTTGTACCAACGTTAGGAAAAGTAAACCGATTGTAGACTCGTATTGAGTGGACCTTAAAATACAGAGGTCTTAAGACTACAGGTGAATTCTCGGAACTATACAACTTAGGGGTGTGATTTATCTGGAACACAGGGTGTGCTTTGACGTCACTTTCCCATCGAGCCATGCCCCTACACTGGGAGTTAGTGGTAAAATGGCTGCCTTTAAAATGAAAGTGCTATAGGCCACAGGGCATACTACCACAAAGAAATTTGAAAAGTGACATTGTAGCCTATTTTGACGACATAAAGCTGTTGCAGGGTTCTCAAATAAACACAAAGTATAAGTACTTCACAGTAGGTCATATTTCCGCCTAAACCTTTTTGTGCCAAGGCGTGATAAATAGGGACATGACCTGGATGAAAGCAGTCACTCTCGTAAGACACAGATGGAAGCCCGTAAGAAATCAATAGTGTGCAAGGAGCTGGGAAAACAAAACAAAGGAAGGAGCACGATGCTAATCAGATGGGAAAACCCCTGATATTAAGTGAAATTGGAGGATTTCTTGCAGCACATAAGTGTCATGCAATACCCACTGTCATAATGTAATCAATAGTATGTAAGAATGCGTATGTTGAGAGGGGGAACCTCTTTCCACTTGTGAAATGAAGGCCTGATTTAAACAAAACATTTAGGGTTTTCTTTGCCTGTAAAAAACGTTTGCCCCGTTTTTCTTTTTTGCAGCGTGAGTGCATCTCCATCCACGTGGGCCAGGCGGGAGTACAGATTGGAAATGCATGCTGGGAGTTGTATTGTCTGGAGCATGGCATCCAACCTGATGGCAACATGCCTAGTGATAAAACCATTGGTGGTGGGGATGATTCTTTCAACACTTTCTTCAGTGAGACTGGTTCTGGGAAGCATGTGCCACGAGCTGTGTTTGTGGATCTGGAGCCAGCTGTCATAGGTAAGATACGTGTTTATTTTGTTCATTCAGAGAGCATTTATTTGAAAAATTTTACACAATTATTAATGCAAAATATTGAACATCTCAATCTTTCAGATGAAGTGAGGAGTGGTATCTACAAGCAATTGTTCCATCCGGAGCAGCTCATCTCTGGGAAGGAAGATGCTGCTAATAATTATGCCAGAGGCCATTACACTGTTGGAAAGGAGATTATTGATCTGGTGCTGGAGCGTGTGCGCAAACTGGTAGGCGCTAAAGTCATAGTTACTCGCGAATTAACCATTTTTACAACCTTGTGATTAGAGTTGCCTGTTTCAGTCTTGTTGCGACTGTTTAGGGCAGATTGGATACAATATACATTTTGACCGCTCAGTAACTTTGTTTTTTTTTCTCTCTCTTTTTTTTCCCATTTCATTTTTAGACCGACCAATGCACTGGTCTTCAGGGTTTCCTAATTTTCCACAGTTTTGGTGGCGGCACTGGATCTGGCTTTACGTCTCTACTGATGGAACGTCTTTCTGTAGACTATGGAAAGAAGTCCAAGCTGGAGTTTGCCATTTATCCAGCACCTCAGGTCTCCACCGCTGTGGTAGAGCCTTACAACTCCATCCTTACCACCCACACCACCTTGGAGCACTCTGACTGCGCCTTCATGGTGGATAATGAGGCCATCTATGACATCTGTAGACGAAACCTAGACATTGAACGGCCCACTTACACCAACCTCAACCGGCTCATTGGCCAAATTGTTTCTTCAATCACCGCTTCCTTGCGTTTTGATGGTGCCCTTAATGTTGATCTGACAGAGTTCCAGACCAACTTAGTGCCCTATCCTAGAATCCACTTTCCATTAGTTACCTACTCTCCAATCATCTCTGCAGAGAAGGCTTACCATGAGCAGCTGTCTGTGTCAGAGATCACCAGCGCCTGTTTTGAGCCCTCCAATCAGATGGTGAAGTGTGATCCTCGGCATGGGAAGTACATGGCCTGCTGCATGCTGTATCGGGGTGATGTTGTACCCAAAGATGTGAATGCTGCAATCGCCAACATAAAGACCAAACGCTCCATCCAGTTTGTGGACTGGTGCCCAACTGGATTTAAGGTACGTTGACTGTACTTAAGTAACTAATTTCCTCAAGCTTCAATGAATATTTATATTGGCTTTCTTAACAGGTTGGCATCAACTATCAACCCCCAACAGTAGTTCCTGGTGGAGATCTGGCCAAGGTGCAAAGAGCTGTGTGCATGCTGAGCAACACCACAGCCATTGCTGAGGCCTGGGCTCGCCTGGACCACAAGTTTGATCTTATGTATGCCAAGCGTGCATTTGTCCACTGGTATGTCGGAGAAGGAATGGAAGAGGGAGAATTCTCTGAGGCTAGAGAGGATCTGGCTGCTCTGGAAAAAGATTATGAGGAGGTTGGCGCTGATTCCGTTGAGGATGGAGAAGAGGGGGAGGAGTACTAAAGATACTTTAAGTTTGATCTGAGACTGTTAACTCCCTGGTTCAGTCTGGCACTTAAAAGTTTGTATTTTGAATCCTCAAGGACCGTATGGGTGTTTTATAAGTGTTGTGCAGTTTTCTTTCTGTCTAATCTCAAAGAATTGGATGCCAAAGGCATTGTTCTCTGTGAAAGCACTTTTTCTAAGCTGTGTATGTGATCAATGCAGTTTCAAAATAAACGGTTAAATATGTCTGTTTGTATTTGTAAGGAAAATCTAATGTAAACTAAAGAAAACAGTGCAACAATTATTCACGTTCAAAACTAAATTTGTATTGTATACATATATATTTCTGTAACTGATCCATAATTATGAAAATTTTCATAATTAAGAAAACCCAACAAGTGGTTAAAATATTTGAAGTCACAATAAAACTTCAGAGTAAGATAAAATGATGCTACAAACATCAATTGACCCAATTTTTATTTATTTGGATTGCAATGGCATTATAACATTTGTTTAAGAAATTGGCACTTGATAAATTAATGCCTTACACCGTTATCCGATCTTTTCAAACCATTGTTGGTGTTAGCAATAATAAATAAGAGTTACTGTATATAAACTTTTTTTTTGTTACGATCAATCCCACATATATCTCTACACACAAATAATGGTACAACTCTGACGCAGTAAAATACTCAATCGGTAGCATGAAAGCACATTTGCAAATCAAATTACATGTACGTATCAAAACACGCATTTGTAAAAAAAAAAAAACTGATACGTTATTCCCATACAGAACACGTTTTTTTTTTTTTGCATACAGCCATGTCCCTTTAGGGGCTCCGTATAAACACCTCCCATTTACAATGCGTCATATTTGATGCGAAAGGCGTCCAATCACTAGCATCACTGAGTCTATTTAAAGAAGTAGTCCCGGTTGTGGACAGCTGTCACCTGAAGGTATTCGTGCGCAGAGGTAAACAGTGGGATGGACAGACACGGCCGAAGGCCTCTAAAGTGTACTGGTGGAAATTAGTGCGTAAAGCTGAAGTTTTTCAAAACACAAACGTTTAAAAAGATGCAATTCAAACATGCTTAAGTTGAGCGTGACGCTTGTTTGAAACAGTAGCTAATCATGGCTATATCTACTGTTATTAACTATGCTAATGTACGAGGAATAGATTAACTGAATAATCAACGAATGCTAAACGAAACTGGCTCAAATATGAAGCATCGGTTCTTCATAAATGAACGGCTAAGAAAGTGTATCTAGTTTTTAGGTGCAGGGCAGATTGGAGCACGTTTTTACAACGGATGCGATTCCAACTGAATTATTTTTAGCAGAGGTATTATAAAATAAGCAATTATGCTTCAATAAGCTGAAGTACTCACAGTATATTTATTCATTAAATGTACTTGTTCGACGCCACAAACGAAATAACGTGCTTATTTTGGACTCTATTTTTTTGAGCGGATGTGGCCTCAGCCTAACAGCAGTCACGTCATAGTGAGTGTGTGTATGTGCGTGTTGATTGTTCGTTGTGTTACTGTTCCAAGTGTTAACCGTACTGGGGGAGTAACAATCGTACGGAGTATTTGCGGATCCCTGGAAAAAGATCGGTCTCCGTTTCACTGAGACACTCGATTCTGCTCCGGAACCGGACCTGCAGGATGACCCAGCGGGGCCCGGCTGAGTTTACCCCACCGCCGGAGTGCCCGGTGTTCGAGCCAAGTTGGGAGGAATTTCAAGATCCGTTTGCTTTTATCAATAAAATCCGACCCATCGCTGAGAAAACTGGAATCTGCAAGGTTCGCCCGCCGCCGGTGAGTGCTGTCCGGGCGGTCTGAAGTTGGCTGGCTGTGCCGGACCAGGTCTGCGGAGTGATTTCGTGCTCAGTTTAAAGGGAAATGTCTCAGCCATAGACTCAACATGGCGGCGCAGTGACAGCGCTGCCGAACCGCTTTTGTGTCCAGTGGTTAGGACCACATCTATAGAGTAACAGCATCTCAAACCTGTCCGTTCTTTCCTTGGTGATCAGGAAGACCCCCGGGTTTAAACCCAGTCGTACTACAATATCTTTCAGTGTCCGTCTATGCAAATAGTGCGTGAATCTACGCTTCTAGGCTTCATGTCTAATTTACGTCCTGCCTCAGTTCTAGTGTAACGTTGGTTGTTTACCTTTTGTAGACTACTGTTGCACTGTTGACTTTTTCCTCACTACCGTGTTCTACATTAAAATGCATGTTTGTTTGTGTTTTCAAGTTTACTTAAATTGAGCAGACGTGGATGCTTCACCATCTTTGTTTTGACATTGACGAACAGGAATCCCATTCACTTGCCACATCACTTAATTAAAATGGCTTATGGAGTCTAGCTTACTTTAAAAGACTATACTGGAGGCAAATTTAAAGGTGAACAAAAGACCGGAAACTCAAATGTCAAGGCGGAAATAAAAATAAAATTTTCCCATAGTCAATTTTGTTTATAAATTGACAATTTTGTTCTGATAATATGGAGACTATTTTAATAACACGCTATAAATGAGAAAATCCATCTGGGTGGACTTTAAAGATGCACCAGCCAAATAATATGGGGTAATTTCAATTCTTTGACTTAATTATCAGTTTCCAAATTAAGTTCTTGTTATTATGTATATCTTGCCACTTAATTAAATCCAAACAGCGAAATGATCCGGTTCAGACTAGCGTCGTCTTAATCCGAATTAGAGATCCCGAATGTGCGTGTTGCCAAATCTTTGGGGTTTCTGTTTCTATTTAGTTTTATTGGTTGTCTTTAGTCACCAACCTTTAACGTGAACTATCGGTTAATACTTTTTAGTATTTTAAAATTGCGTGTTTTTCTTAATTAAGTGGGCGACTGTTTCATTGTATATTTTTATTTTGATGTTCATTCGGGATTTTATGGGTCTTTCAAACACGATCTACGTGACGTGATCCACGTATCAAATTGTGGATGGGAGGAAGCATCGTCGCGATGATGGGGCGATGTTGAATGGGTTAAAAGCGTTAAATATCATTCATGTTACATAACGATACATTTGTTTTAGTGACCGTGTCGAAAACGTTTTGAGGAACCCTTTTACAACCATCTGCTTTGACCTCTAGCTTCCTATATCTTGCGTTTGTCCGTCACCTGTTTCACAACATTATGTTAAGGGCATCATTGACAAAGTTCGGTCCATGAGCTGGTGCCGAACCCTCCGGATGGAGAGATTGGGTCCCGAGGCCGGGCGCGTCCTCCATGTTGCGAGCTTTGTAGGGAATGTACCATCTGGCCATTTTGTATCTGTTACTACGCTGCATGTACATCCAACATTAAGGAAACATCATGATTAATAGACTCAAATACACAGAACACACCTTCGTTTGATGAATAATTTGGTGTTCATGTAAAATAAGCATTTTCTGGATACAATTGTGCTCTGTGAACAGTGGTGCCTTTACATTGTGAACGTACTACTGTAACCATGTGCCATTTTTATGAAAAATCAATCCATTGGGGTTTTTTTGAGTCTAGTGGTAATTTCAATTACACAAGTTTTAAATAAAGTTATACAAAATATCTGGTCTAACACATCTTTGTCTTGAAGACGGTTCCTTTTGGTACTCTCTTTGTTTATATATATATATATATATATAAAGGCACTAGTATATGGTTGAAAAACTAAGACAGATATATAAACTATGACAGTTCTTTCAACTAATTTCAGATGACTGCGGGGAACAAATTGAAAGTAAATGTAATTTTTTTCCCTTTTTTTTTTATCTTTGACCTCAATAAATTACACTTTTTTTTGTGATTCCTTCAGTATATATTTTCCAGACCTCCATAGTGATAAGTTAGAGGCATTTTACTGTGAACAAAACATAAAAAAAGATTAAAATATCCTTTTAAGTTCATGATTAAGCTAGATTTCAAAAGTAAGAAATTGCATTAAGCTTATTGTTTATTTGCTTTGTGTGCGTAGGACTGGCAGCCTCCATTTGCATGTGATGTTGACCGACTTCATTTTACTCCACGGATACAGAGGCTCAAAGAGCTTGAGGTAAATTATCTTCTTTGATGTCTAGCTTTAAAATTGTGTGGTTATCTGAAGGTCTAAATTTAAACTAATGTCAAATCGACTAATATCCAGAGGTTTGTCACAGGATTGTGGGTTTGCATTTCTGAAATGACATAATAGCTAACCCAATGGGTGCATTGTTGTTCATAAGGTCAATGGTTTCACCTTTGTCAGCAGATTTTGGGTTCTTTGAAATCTTATTATTGAAATGGGATAAATCAAAGAAGTTTAATCATTAACATCTTCCATTCAGAATGTTGCTGATTCTAGCTTTATCTTGTTTTACTGTCTTTGTCAGGCTCAAACTAGAGTGAAACTCAACTTCTTGGACCAGCTTGCTAAATTCTGGGATCTCCAAGGATGCTCATTTAAAATTCCACATGTAGAGCGGAAGATACTTGATTTGTACCAGCTCAATAAAGTAAGTGAGTCGGTTGGTCAGGGTTTTTTGTGCCACACTTTTGAAGTTAATTGCTGGTGAATTCATCTGTTCAGTGAAGCATCTTTAAAACGCAATCCTTTCTCTATTTTACAGCTAGTTGCAGATGAAGGTGGATTCAATATAGTTTGTACAGAGAGGAGATGGACAAAGATTGCCATGACAATGGGCTTTGCCCCAGGCAAAGCTATAGGTTCCCACCTGAGAGCCCATTACGAGAGGATCCTGCACCCATACAACCTCTTCCAGTCTGGAACAAACCTACTGGTACGTTTAATTTGCTACTCGAAACAAATCACACCAGTCTGAATGAACTATTGGTCATTGTGTATGGGTAGCTTTTGGAATGTTTCTATCTGTCATTGTGATTAGAGCATGTATATGCCATGAATATACCTTCACAGAATTATGCTTAGTGTTGAGCTTTGCAAGGTCATTCTTTTCAACAGAGCCATCTGTTTTACTATAGTTAATAGTCAAAAGGAAGAGCATGTGATTATTAAATGTATTTTGGAGCCTTACTTTGTTTCTAGAATATATTGCATTTCTGTTAAATATGTTGATGACCTTTTACCTGGAGGTCACTGAAATTTCTCTGTAATGTACAATGCTTTTCCTAAATCAGGCTCCCGACTTTGCAGCTAAACTGGCAAGTTTTGGGGAACCTCCTGGATGGGAGGAGGTATGTTTCAAGTTTCCCCATTACATAATCAGATTTTTTTTTTCATTTCAGGATGTGATTTTGGAATTTTAGGGCCATACTAACAAACGGCTTAATTAATAAATGAAAACTTCTTATCTGAAAAGTGACCCTGCTCTCTGAATACCAAACATTTAGTTTTAAACTGCTTATAGTATAGCTCTGTATAAAAATGCAAGAGTATGTATTGAGCGCCACCAAGCTGTATAATTATTGTCCCGTGAAAATTCAACATGACTGCAAAGATTAACTTTTTTTTTTGCTTTTCCTAAAGAACGCAATACTTTTGTAATCTTTCCTGCTCTTTAATCACTTTGACAACATTTCCTAATGCTGCTTCTTGTCTTGTGTTTGTTTATTAATGAATCTCTTCAGACACATTTGGGTGACAAATGGGAGCAAGCTGGGGATTCTGTGATGGATAGCTTGAACTTACCAGCTGAGACACCCGTTGCTCTCATTCTCCTCCTACTCTTGGTTTTGTTTTCACTTAATGCCCTCTTTGTGTTTTTGTAGGGGGTTTTAGGTCTGCCTCACACTGTCCCCCAATCTCACTAAAACCCCTCCTCAACCAACAGACACTGTGACCTGCTTTCTGTTCATGCTAATCTTTCTACACCTCCAGCTGTTCTCTCCTCCTGCTATTTAGTGTCTTTTTGATAAGCTGTAATCTGATAGTGGACTAACTGGGGATGCTGAAGATTTGTCCTGCATGGTCTCACAGATCTAACGGTCTTTATTGCTAAGCAAATAGGTTAATCACACATTAACACATATCTTTGAGGTGCTGATTACTGAGATTAACCTGGTATTGTTTTGAAGTGTGAGGTTTCACAAGTCCTTGACTGGAGAAACTTTAGTTGACCTCAGAGTGAACTTTGACATAATCCAACAAAAGTTCAACCTGTTAAGACTCATGCACACTAGGAATATATGTCATGCTTATCAACATAGTTTTTAGAATCTTTATGCATTCAAAACAAATCCTTTTCTCCACCAATCTCCTTTTCTACTATCCCTCTTTTGGACAGACTTATTTTGTAACTCTTATTTTCCAATTTGTATGCTCAGCTTTTCGACTAGCTGTAATTTTTCCATACCCATTTGGAAGAGATTCTGAAAACAGCCAAAGTCTGGCTTTTCTCTTTAGTGTAAAGAAAAGCCTGATGCAACATCCCATTCGATCACTGACTGGTCAGTTTTTGAACTCATTGATTGGCTGGAAAGAATGGTGAGCGTGCCATCATACATATATATTTAATTAGAGCTTTTCATTTAAATATTATAAACCAGCACATATACAAAGTGTTTCTGCATGGTCTTAAAAAGTTTAAATACAAAAGCAAAAAAAACAACAAAAAAAATTTTTTTTAGGCCTTAAGAGGTTTTTACTTAAATAAACTTTTCTGCTGTTAATTGTTCCTAGGTGTTAATTTTCCGACACACTTCAGATCAAGATTTCTGAGCATTCATTTGGTTGTTTAACAAATTTGGCTCGCATAGCAACAATAAATAAATAAGTAATTTTTTGTCATTTGCAAAGGTTGCGCGTTATGTTGGTTTAATACACAAATACACATTTGGCTGTAAATATAATTGAAATGACAAAAAAGCTAGTTGTACATATAAAAGGCATAATTTTTAGCCATGTAATGGTAACGTTTCACAATGGATTCACTCATGAGATTGATATATATATAGTGTGTATATAAAAGTGTTAATAACTTATGATATTTCAGTAAACTAAGCTAATTAACTAATGTCAATTTATTTGACGTGTTTTTTTATGTTTATATGATGTTTATGGAAAACACATTCTTTTCTCATCTGTTATTCATGAATTTATCGCGCTGCAGGGGGATGGCTTGTACGCGTATATATAATTTTTTGTTAGATATTTTATATTTCATTTATTGCATTTTGTTAGATAAATATAAGTATAATATATGCCCTAAATTTTATTCTTAATGGTCTTAAAAATTTGTTAAAAAGTGTCAAATATGAAATTGTAAAACCAGCAAAAATCATGTATACAGCATAAAATATCACTCCTACGACTGTCCATTTGTCTATGTTCTGTGTGCTCAGTGCTGTGAGCTTCTTCTTCTTCATTCACTATGACATCGCCAACCAGAACTAGAGCGATGTAGCTGCGTAGTCATCATCTTGAGTGGTCTGTCTAGAACAAGCCCACACAGTCAATTCCAGAAGTTTGGAAACAAAGATCAATTGTGGTTAGGAGAGTTAAGCCAAGCCATGGCGTGCCTTTAGTTAAACAAACAGAAAAGTGGCACTGCATATCTTCGCTTCAAACACAGACAAAGAGAGACCAGTTCCAAAAGCAGCATCTGCCACACCATTTGCAATGTAGATGGGCATAAAGATTGATAGGCACTATTCATCCTCATCCCAGTGCAAGTGTATTATGTGCTTTTAAGAGAAGTTTGTGATTTTGTGATTTTCAGAGAATTATGTGATTTTTAATCAAAATATCTATATTTTAATACAGTTGTTCATTAACTCTAGTTTTGGGATAACATAGTACCTGGTTAAAACAAAAGTGACACCAAAACAATATGGTTTCAAACACTTTGAACACTACCTTTATTTAACATATTATGTGTAATCCTGACTCCGCCTGTCCAATATATGATTCAATTCTACACCAGAAAAGCAAACGTTATTTCCATTGCTACATATTTCAAATGGCACACAACCAATCTACATGACAAGGGAGATGTATGCTCCTCGGTAATGCCATTGCAGACCTTGCGGCAGTGAATGACAGTAGTATAATAAAGCAGGATTCAAACTGGCTATAAATATTTGTTTTATAAACATTTTCAGTAAAACCTGTACATTTGTGTTAATATCGTGTTAATTAAGTAGAAGTTAAGCTTCTTTATTTAAATCGACGAATGCACTAGGTTTGCTCTTCATTAACAGACACTTTTTTTCAGTATACACAATTATCCAGATTGCTGGGTTGAGTTTTGATTTTTATTCTTCAGTGTCTCCAGAAGCCATCTCTGGATGAGGTGAACGACAAAGACTATAAGCCTCTTGATCTTCTCCAGAGGCAAAATGCTCCCATCCAGCCTAGCAACACAAACGCACCAGCCAGACGTGCCAAGAGGATGAAAACTGAGGTGAAGTTACAGGTTATATCACCATCTCAAATATTATTTATCCAAACATACTTTTGTTTCATTGATGCATCTTTGCTGAATAAATAATAATTTAACAGACTTCAAGAGACATAATGTTTGTTTGTAGACTGGCTGTATTAAAACAGAGGAAGCTGAGGATTGCGACAACAGGCCCAATCTGAGGAGGAGGATGGGTTCGCTTGTTGTCAAGGCACAACCCAGTGAGTGCCTTATTTGCTAACTAATAGCTCATTAAACAATATATTTTGCCAATCACAATTAATGTTTCAGAGCCCGAGATCCCTATACAAGTGAAAGAGGAGCCTGTGGAGATGAAAGAAGTGACTCCTGAACCAGAAAAAAGCAAATCACGTTCTAAGAAAAACATCCCCCCTCCTCCAGTCAGCTCGGTGAGTTTCTTACCTTCCTTTAACTGTGTCAGAATGTTTTTGAAAACATGTATGACCATAACGAAGGTAAATTAATGCAATTAAGTCTCCTTTAATTTTGTCTCAATACTGGCCTAATACTCGGGTGTAATGATATTTCGTGGGATGCTATTTTGCGAGGCAAAGATACCACGATATGCATTGTTGCTAGGTGGCGTGATTCAGAATCTCTGATCGAGAGCATACCCCACATTTTTACAATTTTTCATAATTGTTTTTTGATGAAAAACAAACCATACATATTGCATCAGGTATGCCCCGTGTGCACGTATATGTGTGTGTGTGTAGCTAAAATTATATCTTTAGTTTTCATTTGTTCTGAACATTTAGCAGCTTTACGTAATGTTTCTAAAATTGTAATTGTTTTAGAAATAAAATGGTTATTTTAAATACTTTTTTGTTTTTAAATATCATGATTCATATCATATCTCATATCGAATTGTGAGGTCAGTGTATCGTTACACCCCAAAAAGTGGTAAAATTACGGGGTCAAATGTATTTTTAGAATTTATTAATTTAAAGAAATCATTAATTAATGTTCCTCTAGGGCATAAAAATATATAGTGGCACAATATATCGTAATACAAAATGGTCAAAAAAGCTGAGTGTATGGTTACACCCCTCGTTATTACTGTAATGTGAATTTGCTTGAAAACAAGGTATTCCTTATTCTCAAAATGTGGAAACATGAGTTTAATGGCGGATTTTAAGATTTGGTGAGATTACGGTGAAGTTGTCTATGTAGTAACTTCTAGCCTGTAATCAGGTAATTTCTAGTTTCAGTTTGTATCATTCCTTACTGTTGGTGTATTTTTGTTCAAATATATATGGTTTAGCATCTACATCAAAGTAAATATTTTTCATAATGTTGAGATTTATGGAACGCCATCTAATCGGACCAAATCTAAGCAGAGCAGTTCACACAAAGATTATTTCACTTTGGGTGAGTTGGAAAATGGAGATGTGGGATGTTAATTTGAAATCTATTTCTTGGGAATAATTGATGATTTAAAAATTGTAGTAAATCATATTGCTACCTCTCTGTTGGCAGGTGGACTTGGTTGTGTGTTTAGTGTGTGGAAAAGGGAATGATGAAGATCGCTTGTTGCTATGTGACGGTTGTGATGACAGCTACCACACCTTCTGCCTGATCCCACCTCTCAATGATGTTCCTAAAGGTGATTGGAGGTGCCCCAAGTGTCTGACTCAGGTGAGTTTGCATTGTAAATAGCATTTTCCTAACCCAATAATATAGTAGCTGTTTTGCATATCGATAGATGTTTTTTCATTGGTTCTTTAGGAGTGCTGCAAACCTCAGGAGGCATTTGGATTTGAGCAAGCACAGAGAGACTATTCGCTTAAAGCCTTTGGAGAAATGGCAGACTCCTTCAAGTCTGATTATTTCAACATGCCAGTTCATGTATGTACACATCTGAAAAGGCTTGAGCTTGACTTGCGTGCAGATTTACTCATTATTCTTCTTGTTGTATTTTTTTGTAGATGGTCCCCACTGAATTGGTAGAAAAGGAGTTCTGGAGGTTGGTTGCCACCATTGAGGAGGATGTGATTGTGGAATATGGTGCCGATATTGCCTCAAAGTTGTTTGGAAGTGGTTTTCCGATCAAAGGTGGAAAGTTTAAGGTTGCACCTCAGGACGAGGTACTAATGAGGATTTTGAGAAATGGTTCAGAATGGTTGATTGTTTTTCATTGCTCATCTCATTGTGTAATCACTTCCCATAGAAATATCTTCAGTGTGGCTGGAACCTGAATAACATGGCTATGATGACTCCTTCAGTGCTTACCCACGTCCCGGCTGATATCTGTGGCATGACTCTGCCCTGGCTTTACGTTGGCATGTGCTTCTCCTCTTTCTGCTGGCATATTGAGGACCACTGGAGCTACTCCATCAACTATCTACACTGGTAAAAATAATAAATCCAAAGGCTAAAACAACTTTTACGAATGATTCTTTCTTATTCAAATATGTTTTTGCTTTAAAGGCTTTTTCAGTTTTTTTAAAAAAAAAATGTTTTAGACAAAAAAGTGGGCCTGCAACCAAAAGGCCATGGCTACCAATCAGCAGTAAGGGCGTGTGATTTAATGACATGGAGAAGAACATCTCTAGTTTATGTCTATAAATTTGTACATGGCAGAACGCTCGTTGAAAGTGTACAAATAATAACTCCTAATTTTGCTGACATCTTAAAATTGTTCTGTGAGAAAATAACAATATGCTGTTGCTTGTTTTCTGAGAAAATATGCATATTGTTTTGTAAATACCAGCCATAAACATTTGCCATTGATGTTTGTTCATTAGGGGAGAACCGAAGACCTGGTATGGAGCTCCTGGCTTTGCTGCTGAGCAGTTAGAAGATGTCATGAAGAAACTGGCCCCGGAGCTGTTTGATTCTCAGCCAGATCTTCTACACCAGCTAGTAACAATCATGAACCCCAATACTCTTATGGCTCATGGGGTACCGGTGAGTAAATGACAAAATCACCATTTTACATAAAAGCTGATATGTTTGTGATTACTTTTTTTTTTTAGATTTACAGAACCAATCAATGTGCAGGAGAGTTTGTCATTACATTCCCACGCTCCTATCACAGTGGCTTCAACCAGGGCTTCAACTTCGCAGAGGCTGTTAACTTTTGCACAGTGGATTGGGTAAGCCTTTCTTGTTTTTCTTCTGGGATATCTCTGAGCTCAACTTCGAGATTTGCCTTACAACATAATGTGTGCTTTAATGCTTGTACTAAGCAAGTTATTGTAATAAGAAAGATCTTTTGCTGTGCGTCTGCAGATGCCCCTGGGACGTCAATGTGTGGATCACTACCGCCTGCTACACCGCTACTGCGTGTTCTCTCATGATGAGATGGTCTGCACTATGGCAATGAAGGCTGGCAGTCTGGATGTGGTTCTGGCATCAGCCATACAGAAGGACATGCAGCTTATGATCAAAGAGGAGCGAGAGCTCCGTGAGAAAGTCCGTAAAATGGTGAGACTTAACAAGTCTTTATGTGCAGCTTACCATGTGGGGGAAAATTTATTTTGTTTTGTAGCTTAGTTTTCAATTTGCCAATTATAATTTTTCAACATTTATTTATTAAAAGGACTTAACATTTGGTTTTTACAAATGCGTTTTGCCCTACGGTTCTTGAAAACACGAAACTTGATTCTTGTCTTTTCTAATAAATGTTTAAAGAGCGTATATCATCATTTATTATCAATTACCTTTAATGCGGTGTGTAACATAGCTCTAAGATGGAGGAACATATGTTTTGAGTTTAAAATTTAAACAGAAATTGCTATGTGTTTTGAGTTGTAGTCGATTCAACTCTGATACGCTGAAAAGTTCTTTTTCCAACCAAAGATCAAAAGTGTGTACGTCCCCCGATATTATGCAGCCCCCCCCCCTTTATAATTAGTTTTGAACTTTTTTTTTTGTTATCTGCTGATTTTTAATAGGGGTAAAACAAATGTATTTAAATTATAAATCGATTTTTAGGCCCCAATGCATAACAAAGTGTTGAATATTTGCCTTAATACATACACATATATGATTGTAAACATATTTTTTAACTTTTTCATTTAATTTACACATTTTAAAGTCTTATTAACGTTTAGATCAAGGAGCAGCAGATGGCAATAATTCAAAGGAGAAGCCATAAATACAAGAGTATTTTATTTGCACATTGTACGCAATTCAAGATGATTAAGCTATGCCATTTATTGTTTAATCGTGGTTGATTTTGTTGTTGCAAAACCACGGTCAGTGGTCTATTTACACTATAGCGTAAACATACACTCCTCATAATGTTATTATCCAGTCATCGAATTTAATCACTCGTCCCTTTTTCCTAATCTTGCTCAGTTAGGAGGGTAGTGATCAAAAAAAGGGATTGATTGTGTTGGAACGGTTTTCCCAGATCTTTTAAATGAAGGAATTTCAATTTAAGAGGTTTGGTTTGTTCTGCTTCTCTGATCAGGAAATCTCATTGAAACATATCAATGTTCTTCTACACTGTTGTTTAAAGAAAGGCATGCACCTCATGAGACAAGTTTCTTGACAAATGGTTTCAGTGGAAAAAAAAGTATATGTGCATATGTGTCACTACATACTAACTTCTTTTTGTTTACTTGTGTTTCTTTAGGGAGTGGTCCATTGTGAGATATTTCGCTACGATTTGCTGGCTGATGATGAGAGACAATGTGAGAAGTGTCGCACCACCTGTTACCTGTCTGCTCTCACCTGTCCCTGCAGACCAGGAGTCCAGGTGTGTCTGCACCATGCAGATGATCTCTGCTCGTGTCCCGTCTCCAAATACATACTCAAGTAAGTTTGGGCTCCTCATCTCAGTAGTGCCCTCTTAATCATAATAAACGTCAGCATTTCTTTTTTATTTATTTTATTTATTTATTTATTTATTGATTTATAAAGCACCTTCCACCACCAGTCAAGAAGGCCCAAGGTGCTGTACACAAGGAGAACAAAAACAGAGCCTTGTGTAATAGTAAGGCATAAGAAGAATAAAAGACATAAAATCAAGCAAAAAAATTTTAAAACAAGGATGAACACCATTAAAACAAATTTAAAACAGAGATAAAAAAGCAACATAAAATAGAATAAAAAGCTAGGCTGATGCTAAAATACTGTAGTGGAGGAACAATTCTTTTTTAAAACACTCCAAAAGCGTGATCTCCCTAATAGCTGGTGGCAGCTGATTCCATAGTTTGGGAGCCAACACAGCAAAAGCACGGTCCCCCCTGCACTTACGTTTGGTTCTGGGCACCAGTAGCATACACTGATCTGTGGAGCGCAAGGACTTAGTGGGAGAGTATTTTAAAACCAAACTGGAGAGGTAAGGAGGAGCCGTCCCTGCCAGTGACTTAAAAGTAAAAACAAGAATTTTGATAAAAATCAAATATTGCACTGGGAGCCAGTTCAAAGAAGCCAAGATCGGAGTTATGTGATCAAACTTTTTTGCCCCACAAATAAATCTAGCTGCTGCATTTTGGACCAGCTGCAGCCTGTCTACTGAAGCTTTAGGTAGGCCAGCATATAGAGAGCTGCAGTAATACAGTCTGGACAGCACAAAGGCATGCGTCAGAATCTCAAGGTTCTTTTTTGAAATAAAAGACTTGATCCTAGCTAGTCGCCGCATCTGAAAAAAGCAGGACCTGGTCACTGCATTTATTTGTACATCAAGTTTTTAAGCAGCATCAATTTTAACACCCAAGCTTGTGACCACAGACTGCTCAAAAGGGGCAAGAGAGAGGAGATCGATGTTATGATCCTTTCTATCACTAGAAGAAAACACAATCACCTCAGTTTTGTTTTCATTTAGGCCAAGAAAGTTTTCCGACATCCACAGCTTGACTTCAGCAAGGCAGTCGATTAATGCTTTAATGGTGCGGTCTGGTCCCTTACATATAGGGACATAGATCTGACAATCATCAGCGTAGAGGTGGAAATCCACCTTATGCTTCCGAAACAACACTCCCAATGGCAGCAAATAAATAGAAAAAAGCAAAGGGCCCAGGACTGACCCCTGGGGGACGCCCCACTTAAGGGGATAACACTTGGATGAGTGAGAGCCCATTTTTACACAAAAGGACCGGTCTGTAAGATATGACCGCATCCACTGTAGAGCTTCCCCCGAAAGCCCCGCCCATTGCTCCAGACGACCAATCAGGATCTCGTGATCAACTGTGTCGAAGGCCGCCGAAAGATCTAATAATAAAAGAACAACCAGATTCCCCGCATCTGTTGCTATTAAAACATCGTTAAAAATTTTTAAAAGTGCAGTTTCTGTGCTATGCCCGGACCTGAAGCCTGACTGTAAAGGTTCCAAGACCTCATGTGCATTTAAAAAAGTGATCATCTGTTTATATACAATGTTCTCCAGGACTTTAGCACAAAAAGGTAGGTGGGAAATTGGCCTGTAGTTGGAGAACAATGCAATGTCGAGCCCTTGTTTTTTAAGTAGAGGTCTCACTTCTGCTTTTTTAAAACTTTTTGGGACATGAGTGGACTCAAGGCTAGTGTTTAAAATGGTTAAAACTGCAGGTCCCAACACTGAAAAGATTTTTTTAAAGAACCAAGCTGGCAGAACATCATGAGAGGACCCAGCTGGTTTAAGTCTTGATACCACTCTTTCTAATTCAATCAGGGACACCAGTGAGAATGATTCAAGTTTGGCTACTGGTGTCGATGGAGTTGGTGGAGAGTAAGTGGAACATTGTGCAAGAGAGGACCTGATGTCAGCAACCTTATCCATAAAGAATACACAAAACTTTTCACAGTTTTCCACAGAACTCTCCATAGAATTTCCACTCCCACCTGAGTCCAATAAAGAACCCACAGTGTTAAAAAGGATCCGTTGATCACCCGAGGCAGAGGAGATAATATTGGAGTAAAATTGTCTCCTAGCTTTCATGACAGCATCATTGTACATGTACAGTTTATCCCTCAAAAGATCCTGGGAAATTTGGAGTCTGTCCTTCTTAAATTTTCTCTCAGCTTTTCTGCAGTCCCGTCGCAAACCTCTGATTTCTTCAGAGATCCAGCGCTCAGATGTATGCCTTGGTTTTCTGATGGTGAGGGGGGCAATCTCATCCAAGATTTTAGAGCACAGCAGATCAAACTGAGAGAGGAAAGTATCTGTGGTGATCGGGGATGAGAATAAAGTCGGCCACTCCAGCGAAAATAAATTAGAGAATTCAGCAGCTTTTCCTTCGTTCAAGCCCCGCACCCATCTGACAGGAGCAGGCTTAGGGACAGTCATCAATGGCAGAACAAAGTCAAATAACACTGCTGAATGATCCGAGAAAGCAGTCTCCACCGTCTCAACAGAGGTGAGAGGAAACCCAAAAGAGAGAGCCAAGTCCAGTGTATGTCCATGAACATGTGTTGGGTCAGAAACCCACTGCACAAGATTAAAAGAATCTAAAACATTAAAAAAAGTCCTTGACAAGTGGTTTGTCAGGACAACATACATGCAAATTAAAATCACCCAGGATTAACACATGCTCATATTTAGGCATAAAAGTGTACAGCAGTTCAGAAAAATCTGTTAAAAATTTTGCGTTAAACTTAGGAGGACGATATATTAAAATTCCTAAGAAAGAGCCTGCATCAAAAAGACAAAACTCAAAAGAGTTAAAAAGTAAAGGTGGCGTAAGGTGTCTAAGATTAAAATAGGACTTAAAAACACACAAAAGACCTCCTCCTCTGCCCACAGAGCGCGGCACATTAAAACACAGACAGTTTTCAGGCAAAAGTTCCAGCAGAACACCTGTCTGAGCAGGAGGGATCCAGCTCTCAACAATGCCCAGAAAATCCAACTTCTGTGCGTCAAAGAAGTCTTTTAACATAAAAGTTTTGTTCATAACAGATCGAGCATTGATTAAGCCAAACCTCCTAGGTGTCGACGGCGGGTCCGCTGTCTCCGGTGATGACTCAGCAGCGGGGCGCGTCACCCTCAGAACTTCCAACAGATTCGAAGAATCGCTTTTCCTCCAGCAAACTCGAAAACGTGCCGCTTTGACAGGGGAGTCGGCCTCCAAGTTTCCTCCGACCACAGGAATCAGGCACGGCTTCGGACGCGAAAGTAATCTCCACGGGGCAAACAAGCCGCATCCAGGGGTACAAGTGCGGGACACGTCAGCCCAAGAGCTGGGACAGCAAGCACGAAGGCGAACGATTCTCCCGCTTCGCTTCCCCCGGCGCCGTCGACGCCTGACGCTGCGGCGAAAAACAGCTGTCCGACGCAGAAACGCTGGTACTCCCATCCAGACCGGCTCAAACTCCAAACAAACAGCCGGGGAGGCCGGATTAAGAGAAAAATTTAGACCCAGGAGTGTGCTTCGGTCATAAGTGAGGATTGCACCTGTATTTTGCACCAGCCATATTAAAAATATTAACACAATAAAGAGTTGTGCGACAGATAGACGGCATGCCATGACCATCGGCGCCATCTTCCATTTCTGATTAAATGTGATCAATGTTTCATCGTAATGTTCACCTCAACAGTTACCGTTTCACGCTGGATGATCTTTACCCAATGATGAATGCTGTGGGAAAGAGGGCGGAGTCTTATGATGACTGGGCTTCAAGGGTGATTGAGGTGATGGAGGCCAAGCTAGACAAGAAACGAAGTGAGTATCCTCTGAAACACTTGTGAACAAGTCTTTTAATTGTGCAATTTTCAAATAGTTATAAATATTGCCGTCAGATTTACCGCTTTAACATGTTTATTGTTATTGCATTAGAGAAGTTAATGTGAATATTGATTGCATTTAATGCAAGCTGCATCCACATTGATGTCTGCTTTTAAATCCAAACTCGTTTAATCTCTTAGTATGCTCTTAAACTTTCTTTTAATTGAAACCTAGTGGGGTTTACATTTCTTTTATTATTTTATCATTTAAACTGCTCATTTACCCCTCATTTAGGTAATAATAACTTTCAGTCTATTTTTGATCAGAAACCCGTTAAAACCTGTTTGACCTGTTAAAAAAGTGAATGTTTTGAACCACACAGTTGTTTGACAATAAATGTCTTCAACCAATAACTAACCATGAGTGGAAAAATGCTTTTGTGTTATCACTCATATTTTCTGAAAAGTCGTCAATAAATTAAAAAATTGCTGTTTAACTTATGAGCACAACAGTGTTTCTGACAGTTAAGTAGTTTAAACTATAATTTACTGACTGTATTTAGGAGCAAATATGACTTTATATTGAGCAGAAATATGCATTTGGGTTTATAAATAAATATTATTGTGATATTTTTTGTATTACCCTAACACTGGGTCTACAATACAAGACAAACAATTCCACTTCTTCCATTTTCTGTGAAGCTGCATTGACGCAGAATGGCTTGTGCCAAGCGCCATATACGGTAATTTGGTGATTTATTTTTTTCGTTTGCTCTTTCCCTGTAGATGTTACGGTGTTTCGCACACTTCTGGAGGAATCTGATGAGAACGGTTTCCCTGATAATGACTTGTTACGGCAGCTGAGGCTGGTTACTCAAGACGCTGAGAAGTGCTCAGCTGTTGCCCAACAACTGCTAAACGGCAAACGGCATACAAGGTACCTGTCCAGTCACTGATGAAATCTAGTCAAACAAGTGACCATTAATGAAGTGTTGGTCACATTTATTAATGTTTGTGGTGTAAGATAATAAGATAGTAAGATACACTTTATTTACATACATTATTTTGTTTGGAAATACTGTTGCTTTTCAAAATACAATCTCTGAATGTTTTTGTCACTTTTTATGTATGATTGTCATTTATTCGTTGATATTAAATGTTGACAAACTATGTGACAATGGTTAATTCATAGGGGTGTAACGGTACGCTAAAATCGTATTCGGTTCGGTACAGTGTCTTGGAGAGTTCGGTTCGGTTCATTCGGTTCGGTACAAAACAATAAGAACTTACATAATCTTTATTTTGAAAAGCTGCCAATACACAGTAGAATTCTTGCATAAAATAAATAAAAGTGACACATTTGGGTGATATTTTAAATAAATTGCACTCTTTATTAAGAAAAACAAATTTTTTTTTTAAATAAAAAATGAAATACTGCAACTAGTTAGGATAGATTACCTATCCACATTTCCTGAAGAGAGCACAGATCTGGTTGCAGTGACAATATCTCCAGCAGTAGAAAATGTTAGATGTGTTGCCTGCCCGATCTCCGTGGAACAATGTCGGCATACAACTTTACATTTATCCACTCGTCTATCCCCGTTATGTATTTTAACAGAGAAGCCAAAGTGTTCTCAAACACGAGACCGTAGGGAGGTAAGCGGGTCTTCAAGCTCTGGCTTCCCTTTCGCTTTTGCCATGTAATTTTCCTTCTCGCGCTCGTGACTCAATAGCGTCCGTGCGGAAACTATCTCCGTGGAACAATGTCGGCATACAACTTTAAATTTATCCACTCGTCTATCCCTGTTATGTCTTTTAACAGAGAAGTGAAAGTGTTCTCAAACACGAGACCGCAGTGAGATGGGAGTGTCTTCAAGCTCTGGCTTCTTTTTCGCTTTTCATATGATTCTCGCGCTCGTGCTCGTCAGTCAATAGCGTCCGTGCGGAAACTCGCCTAGGAACATTGTTGCGCTGCGCTTAATATCGCGCTGATAATGCATTTATATCATTTAATAAAAATACCGAATACCGAAACGGTACGCAAGTGTCCCGAACCGAACAGGCCGTACCGAATCGGTTCAATACATACCGTGAACCGTTACACCCCTATTAATTCAAGTTCTGAAATGTACAGTATAGGGTATGCATTGACTTCCCTGAGGCTGAGTGGTAAAAAGCTGTAAAATGCTTGCAGTTAATATGAAGTGAAAGTTATTCTGATGATTAAACACTTGTGTCAAAAAGAATTGAACTGGACTGTAATTACCACGACTCACCAGATGACCAGCTTTCTGTGCACATAAAGATTTGGCCAGAAATTATATTTCTATGTACCTCATTCCAAAATTGGGAAATGTGAACAAAAGCCTTGATTCATGGTAATATTTTTTGATGTCAAGGACATCAAAGTGATTTAGACATCTTAAGAGATTCAGTTGTATGTACAAAACTTTTTTTTTTTGTCTTAATTAACCCTTGTTTGGATTAAGTTACAACTACACATTTTTTGTAAACAAATTTCACACAACAAAGAAGCCAAACATTTAATTTACAATTAGGGAACATGGTGGTTTTGTCAAAAGTCTGATTTACCAGACACTATTTGGTGACCACAAATCCATGGTTTTAGCTCAAGAGTTCCTGTTTTTTCTAATTGCAAAAATTAATTTGCTTCTATTAACTTTGGATTTCGTCAGTTTCCATAACTGAAACCATAAATTGGTTCGAGCATTCAATTGCGCAACAGCTTTTCTGTATTCGGATTCTTGGTAATTCACAACCCTAATAAATACATGCATTTTAAACAAAGATTTAAACAAAGATTTCAAACAGTTTTTTTACTTCGAGGTATCCAGCATGCATAATATTATGTGTGTCAACCATATAATTAATTATTCATCTCTGGCCATCTATAGGTACCGCATATGTGGAGGTAAATCTCAGAATCAACTCACAGTGGAGGAAATGAGATCATTCGTCCGTCAAATTTACAACCTGCCCTGCTGCCTAACACAGGCACCTCTTCTGAAGGTGAATGTTTAACATTTATTTAAGAAAGTCCTTGTAGGACCCCTCAACATGCACAATAATTATATATGTTTTCTCTGATGAACACACATTATTTTTGTATTTTGGTCCCGATAATGAAAGTCAAATGCAAGATTCAGGCAGTGTTTAAAAATATTGATGCCCTACCCTCCAATTTTACATTTTAATTTATGTAACATGTACAATCTCTCCCAGGTTCTTCTGAACAGCATTGAGGATTTCCAGCAGCACAGTGAGAAGCTTCTCTCTGATGATGTCTGTGCTGATGCGATTGGTGAGGTTGAGTCTTTGCTTGAGGAGGGCTCTCAGTTTGATGTGTTCCTGCCTGAGTTATCGCTGCTGCGGGAGCGTTTGGAACAGGCTCGTTGGCTAGCTGGAGTTCAACAGGCTGAGGATCAACTAGCGAACCCTTGTGGCCTGACTCTGGACTGCATGCGACGACTTATTGATAGAGGAGTCGGACTCACACCACATCCCTCCACCGAATGCACAATGGCTCGGCTGCAAGAGCTGCTAACCATCTCAGAAGAGCTGGAAGAGAAGGCACAGGCACTACTGAAAACAAGGTGAAAAAAAACTTCTGCAATATAAATATATATGCTTTCTTGATTTTTATTTTATTTTTTTTTTTCAGACCCTCTACTTCTTTTCCAAATCTAGTGTGAATCTAGTGAATGGGGTTCTTGGAGACCTATAGATACTTTGAAGCAACTATGTCTCTCTTTCCAGGCATAAACTCAAAATGACGGATGCAAATTGTGTCCAAATCCATGTTGTATCTGTACTTTTAAGGAATCCCACACATATTTATGCAATGCAGTCTTGCTTTCTGTTTGGCAGAAACAAAATAAATCACAAATTCATTCACATTTTTTTTCAAATTCAATCACAAATTTGAGATTTTGGCTTTTGATTATAGAAACAATAAAAAATGTTCTGAAGCGCAATGTGAAGACACGTCAAGCTTAAAACTAGATGGCAAATTTTACAAGCCAACAAGCGTTCAAATTTTAGCCGTTCAAATAAACCAACCCCCATATCTTTATGCCTTTCCTAAACTGAGATAGATATAGGCCAAATTGGTTGCTATGGTAAACAGCCTGGTTTCTATGGGGGGGTCAGTGACATTATCTAGTTTACCTTTGTCATTAAATGTTATTTAAACCAACCCCAATGTCATTATCATATATCAAAGCTGAGAGAATTCGGTTGCTAAACAGTTTGGTTGCTCGGAAGCGGTCAAGGATGTCGAATATTTAAGTTGTTACTATGTTTAACATAAAGAAACCCCCATTTCTCTTGCTTTATCTTGCTTAATATTTTTGTTGTCTGTACTAATTTTTTTCAATGTCTATTGTAAGTCAATGCTAAGTATGTAACTCAGTCTAGAGCCTTCCAATACTTTTGCACAGTGATTGGTATAGCCTTGCAAGAATAGTGAGTTTCTATGAAATTTACAGTTTGTGTTACAGTTTTACAAAGTTTGCCTCCCTGTTAAGTTACCAGCATTTTCAGCGATTTCCCAGAATTCTTTTAGTGGTTAATTCTTTTATTTATTCTGAAAATATATAGCAACCCAAGTCAGAACAGTTTGGATATCTTGCCGGATAATTTTGGTGGCTGGCTAGGAGAAGATGCGTCTTGGTTTTTGTCTGAGGCAAAAGACGAATTATATTATGTTGGCTTTTTTTCTACGACTCTGAAACATTTAATCCACATCTCATTATCCATATGCAAATTAGGTCATAACAGTGACTTTCCGCAAGCTTTGTGCCACCCAAAGTGACTGTCTTTTTACCAAGGAGTTTGCGACAGTGCTTAGTTGTAAAGATCGGGGTTAAAATACATAAAAAGAATTCCTTGCAGAGCATGGAATCATGACTTGATTGAGTAGTGAGTCGAATGTGTTTGCTTTATCTGTACAGGCAACCAGAGACTTTAGAGACACTTCAGGCCATGTTGACTCAGGTGGAAGGTGTACCTGCATACCTGCCAAACTGCCTCCTACTGCAGGACTCCGTCAACAGAGCTAAAGAATGGCTACAAGAAGCTGAGGATTTACAGGTTGAGTGTGATGCATTAAATAAACAATTTTGTTAATTTTCTGTATATTGTGAAGTTTTTTTAAAATGTTTATGGCCAACTTTTTTGGTAGGTGGGACAGACTCCGGTTTTCAGCTCTCTTTCAAATATGGTTCTGAGGGCTCATTCTATTCCTGTGTACCTGGAGCCCCTGAAGCAGCTGGAGGTTTTGGTGTCCGAGGTGCAGGCCTGGAAAGAGACTGCTGCTAAAACCTTCCTCCATAAAAACTCTCCCTTCACCCTGCTTGAGGTAGGACCGTGATCTCAAACATGCACCAAACATAAAGGCCCTGTCCACATCTACCCGGTTATTTTGAAAATGGGTATATTGAAACCTCAGAACTGTTTTTTTTTTTTTTTGTAAACCGCGCTTGTTTGACTACGTTGGCCAATTGGAATCTAATTCAGAATGGTCCACACCCGATGTCGCTGTGGACATGTTTGTTTTAGAGCTCAGGAGGTGGAGTTTTCGTTGTCGTCATGCTCTGTGTAATGGTGGCTGACACGAGGACTTGAGGTTGCATTTTTCTTGGGGTGATATGAGGTTGCTGTTTACTCCACTATTATGGCTTACAGCATGTACAGAATTACATGCGCATGGTTCTTGCTTGATTACCGGACAGAGGCATCTGTGTTTTTGTCAACTTCAATGTTAAATGCTCGTTTTGTGAATCGACTACCACTCTGTTTATTTTTTTTTTCAAACACAGTATTATGGGGACACAAATTTATTTTGTAGAAGATGTGAGGGAAAAAAAAAACCTTGGTACACATGGACATGGCCATAGAGTAATCCCTTGTAGGGGTGTAACAATACACACTGGTCACAATACAAGGCAAAATACAATATAATTAGACCATGAAATGAAACATAACTTTTACAAACACAATTTAGTGAAATTGGCTCAATGTTAAAATTGTGGTTGCACAATGAAACAAATTTTTAAAAGGTTGCAGTAAAGTCTTTAACCTCTTAAGCCCGAGAGTCCCAGGTACCGGGGACTTGCCCCCTTGTGCGTTACATTTTCACTCATAGCTCACTAACCCTGAGAATAACCCACACATATTAAATACTGTTGTGTTCAGCGGAAACTCCTCTAAAAACGTATCTAATTCAATTTCATATCCGTTAACCACAGCTCTAACGCTATGCAAATAAACAACAACATGTCCGGAGTATAATTCATGACCAAGTTTTTGTTTATGTGCGATATGTATCCACAATATAAACAGAAACACCAAAACCATGGCATCAAATGAAAGCTAACAACCAGCTGAATCCAGCGATATGCAACTCATTAACATTGAATGAAGTATTTCAGAGCAGGGAGCGAAAGTTCCCCGAAAAAACGCCAGCGAAAACCAAGCAAGCATGTAAATCTTGTCTTACCTTTGGCGTTTTTTTAACAAAAAGTTATTTCCATAGCGATAAAAGTCCGTTTGTTGTTATGTCCGGTCGATAGCTTCGCGAAAAGTCCATTTTGTGTTTTTTTCTGTTGCTCCAGTGCTCCTCTTACGTCACCAAATATGAATGACTCCCCGTGCGTAAGAGCACGTCTCTCCACGCTGCGCGTCGTGTGATTCGTCGGCGATCCCGTCAGTCTCAAAATGGTTGAGCTGATTGGTTTCCATAGAGTCAGAGCTTTCCGTCGATATATAGATCTTCTGGATTGGACAGATGGTCGGGGGGGTAGGGAC
>SRMA01027231.1:451948-489199 GCA_007224835.1 Danionella cerebrum
ATATATATATATAGTCCTCCCTTTGTGGCCTCGACTTGGAAAGCTTTAACTTCCAGTGGGCTTGATTTGGGCATGCCACTCAAGATGCATGATTCCACCTTTAAAAAAACTTTTATTGAAATATAACAAACTATTCAAATAAACTGTGTTTTGTACATATTTTAATCATATAGGATGTGACAGAAATGCACAAACCGCCATAAGAAACAAAATAAGAAGAAACCAGAATGCTGAGCATACACGTCACAAAACAATGGAGGAGATCGAAAGGATAGTATTTTCATGCTTTATAAAAAGTAGTTTATAATGCTTAAATATTATGACGCATACAGTGATGATTCTTTCTGGGCAATCAGTGAGCTCAACAACTGACCAGTCAGCGATCAACAGGATATTGAGATAAGTATCACCTTGGAAGCTAGGAATCTTTTGGATTGGGGCTCAAACAATTCTCACACAAAAGCAATCCAGTTTATAAATGTTTGAGGCCTTGCTATAGTGTCTCACTGTATGCATAAATATAAATACATATACTAACGTTTAAAATCAACTAGGGGGTCCCTAAAGTGTACATACACCGAATTTTATAACTTGTGCATTTTAAGACATGAATTTAAATAATAAAATGTGATTACATTCAGCATTAAATCCAAAAGTTTGTATTATAAATTTGGTACTTAGCCTTATTAAAACTAAAGCTATAAATTGAATAACCCAACCTCACGATGTGTCAGTCACGTTTCCCCTTGACCGACAACCGTAATCTTGTTTATTTAGCAGCTGAGCCACATCCGCTCCAGCAGCAGTTCACTAGCCACCGAAGCCTGCTGGGGCGGCAGGAGAGGCGGAAGTGATCGCTGATTGGCCGCGGGGCTGAGCCGCTGAGCTGTGCCGCTGCTCTTGGTTCGTTTGGTTCATTCAAACGACTGGGCTCGCGGACTGGATTCAGTGGGCGCGAGAAAACGCTGGGCCTGGTTTCATTTTACTGGTTTTCCTGTTTACCATTTGATTCAGCCGACCAAACCGACAGGTACGAGTGTTTTCATTAATCTCTTTTGTTTTGGCTAACAATATTCAGACGGTTTACTTTAAACGATACAGAATTGATCCTTAGTAACTTTGTTTTTGTTTTCGAAAAACGTTAATACAGCCAAATCATCCATTAGATTAACATTTATAAATGTTAACCACCGTCGCCTTCTAAATGAGTGCTGTGATGTTATGCTAGACCGCTCAAACTCGATGTTAGCGCTGTAGCTAATGTTAAATATGCTAAAATACTACCTTGTATCTAAACTTTACATGTTTTAGCGTAGACTTTGTGCAGCTGTCTGCTTTAGGTATTACTATACTGCTAAATAAAGGGAACCCTTGCTAACCTGTCTAGTATAAACAAAGCATCCGGAAGTAAAAAGTACATATTTGTGCTACAAAACAGTTCAATCGATCCAAGAATATACATTACGTTAACATTGGTGTCTCTGGTTTGCACAATTTAGAAATCGTATCAAATAAATCCTAAAATAGCTCTGATATGTCAAGAAGACATGTTCATTTCAACTGATAATATCAGTAAAAGTAGAAGTTCAGAAGTTTCACATTTGAAAAGATGCAATGGTTTGGTTTGGTTGCATGTCACACAGTCAGGTTGGCAGTTCACAATGAGCTACAATTTCTGAGTTATGGGTTGATGCATCAAGTGGCGTATTGGTGGTGTTTGTTTTCCTAGAACCAGAAGGTTGAAGGTTCAATCCCAGTCAGGTACATTCTGCAGTTGTGGCCTTGGGCAAGTCACTTCACTCTCATTGATTGCCCTGTATGGGTGTGTATGTGTGTGACTGGTGGGATGTGTTTCTATAAAGTGTCTTTGAGGATTTGGAAAAGCACTATATAAATTGTAGGCATTATTATTATACTGGAGCACTACGAAAAAAAATCCTATGACTTGAATGGTCAACAATGTCGGCATACAACTTTAAATGTATCCACTCGTCTATCGCCGTTAAGTATTTTAACAGAGAAGCCAAAATGTTCCCAAACAGGAGACCGTAGTGAGGTGGGAGGGTCTTCAAGCTCTGGCTTCTCTTTCGCTGTTGCCATTACTCGTGCAGCTCTACTGTGCGTCACTCAATAGCGTCCGTGCGGAAACTCGCCTAGGAACGTTGTTCCGCTGCGCTTAATATCGCGCTAATAATACATTTATATAATTTAATAAAAATACCGCATACCGGAACGGTATGCAAGTGTACCGAACCGAACAGGCCGCACCGAAACGGTTCAATACATTCCCGTGAACCTTTATACCCCTAGCAAACCAGGGCTCTAGACTAACTTTTTGCACTGGTTGCACTGGTGCGCCTAAATTTTTTTCTTAGGTGCACCAGCACAAAAGTTAGGTGCACCCAAATTTTCAACTGCATCACATTTAACACCGCATTTTCACAAGTTCACTTTTTTTAGTTATCTATTCATTTATTTTTTTTTTTAAATCACTGTCCATAGACAATATTGACTTGTAAATGATTAACTAACAACCTGGTCAATATAAAGTTCTTTATTTGAAGCACAATTCCACAAGAAAGGTAACTAAAACTTACTGAAAAGGTGTTTAAAGTGCTTTACTGAGCTGAATTTTAAACTTTAAACTGATTTTGGTCCCTAAGAGCAGCAAATACAAATAAAAACGATAATACCATTTACTACCCAGATCAAGAGTTTATAATGCAGCCTATTTATTTATTTTTTCATTTTAAGCATCAGAATATTATGGTTAATGCAGTAACGAGACGGTAGGCATATTATTGACATAGGCTCCATAACATAACATGACATGGTTTACCTTGGGCATGAGCATGCTAGACCTCAATGTGTTCAATTCACCGGTCTTCCTTTCCGCAAGATACGACTGTACACAATGATGCATTCCTTTGTGGCGATATATGTGTCTCCGTCGATCAGGAATTCCATGTACGCACTGTTCACAATTTGCACAGACGTCTTATGTTTTCAATGTATCTGCGATGACTCCTATAAATTGGGTGTGCGCGACATCATTGCTGTACGTCGGGTTTACGTTCAAGCCATTTTTCTTCATAAGAATTATTTCGGACTTGAATTTAGTGAAGGGGAGTTCTTCTTTTGCAATATTGTAGGCAACATAAAACTTAATTTTCATCTCGGCCTCGTCTGATGATCTGTTTGCAGCTGCCTGCCGCTGTAAAGGTACGTTCACATCGAACGCGGTTCGCGCGGAGGGTTTCCATGTTAAGTCAATGCAAAGACGCGTTTGCGCGCGTCTGAGGCTTCAGCGGCGCGGTAAACGCGAATTGAGCGGCGCGCTTGCCGCGATAGGCGCGTATTGAGCCGCATGAATGGGTGATACGCGTGTTGTGAGCCGCGCGCAGGAGGCGGACCGGCCGTAGACGGAGTTTCGTTTTTTTTCCCCCTCGAACGACGGGTCGCACCGGTGCAACCTTTGATTTTTTTTAGTCGCACCATTGAGAAATTAGGTCGCATATGCGACCAAATTGGTCGCACTCTAGAGCCCTGCAAACATGTAAACAAATATTCACATCAATTTAATGATGCTTTGAATTTTTTGGTACATCAAGCTGCATACACATGTCATGGAATTGAGCAGATGATGCATACTGTGAAAAACAAGTCTCAATCTCATAAAAGTTGATGTGATGGCTAATTAGTGAAACAGAAACATTGACTGCTTAGTTAACCCACTGTATATCCTCTCTGTTGGTTATTGCATATTTATAAAACAAAATTTACTGTCCGCAAACCTCTACAGTATTTTAATGTGAAAAAGGCCACAGATATACATATTGCTCGTATAAGGTGGATCGGAGTAACATGAGGTAGAGTAAATGATCAGTTTTTATTGGATGCTTTCTCTTGCAAACCTATTAGATTCAGTCCTTTGCAAGAGTGAAAGTGTAAAAGTCTCCTAAGCCGCTGGAGTAAATCTCATTCAGCCCTGTCTCGCTTCTCTGCTGGGCACCCATCTCATTGAATGTCAGATTAACAGTTCTGCTAATCTCATAATAGCTAGGAGGTTGGCTTTGGAGAGTTTGTTACTGCTTGTTAAGCTCTACCAGACGACTTGTGCTTTGAATCAGGTAAATAACAAAATTTGATTCATATATAGCTCTTAATGAAAACCAAAAAAGGTACATTTGTGATTCGAGGCCAAGCAGCCATCTGAAAAAAAGAACGGTGGCTGAAAAAAGAAACCAGAAGCAAATTCAGTGAGACACTGTAAATAAAGCAATTGTTGTGGTGTAGTTAACTTAAGGTATATTTGGCATAAGTTTGGCAACCATATCACATAGACTAAAGCTTTGACGTTCCTCTGGACATTTACGTTCACATTTTTGTAAAACTACGTTAATGCATTTGTAAAAGGGCAGCACATATTTTATGTTATAACACGCATAAAATTATAAAAACAAATATTTAATGCAAAATCAATCCAAAATGTATTGAATTAAAGTTACATGACACGTGACTTGAATTTTAACCCCTGAAATTTTAGAATAGACACATCATATTTGTAAAGTGTGCAAAAACTCAATTACTTTGTGTTGAATGAAATTGTAAGGGATATCTTTTTTTACTTTTAAGCATTTCAGCCTGTTGGAAACTACTGAAATCACTTCAAAGAAAGTTTCCTGATAGTTTCCATGGAAACTTTGTTTTGGGAATTTATATTATTCACCCCTAGGGGGGATTTGGATTACTTAACTAACCTGTTTTTGGGATTGTGGGGGAAATGTAAGCACAGGAAGAAGGTGTAAATTCCTTCCAGGAAGGTCACCGGCGAGCCTGAAACATCACAGTACTAACCATTGCTCCACCATGCCATGTGTTAATATAATGTACCACAATTCCAGAGATTAGGTTTCCATGGATACTAACATTATGTTTAATATAGAATCAAACATATTTATAAAAGTCCTATTGAAAATTTAACACATTTTCACATGACTAAAAAATGTGCTCTCAACAGCTTGTTTTAACAAACTTACTAATTTGTCATCAATGTTTTGTAAAATGTATTTATCAATTTAATTTAAAATGTACTTGGCTTTGAGCTATTCAAATACAGTTCAATATACAATGGTACTTTTAGATGCACAGTAGTTTACAACACAAGTATGTTTTATTAAAATTAGATTTCTCTGTTGTAAATGACCTGGATATTTTGTGGATTTAATAGCCCTGCTACTAAAATATCATCTCTTTCATCGCTTCTCCAGTTTCTGTTTGTGACAAAAATGTTAAAATACTTCCACGCAAATCACACGAAGGGAAAGATTTAATGTGATCTGTGCTTGCAGATGCACTTCCAGCAAAAATGAACTATTTATAGCTAATCACCCGGTTCATATTTACCAGGTTATAACCAAAATATATGCATTATTACATTCTTTTATCAATTACAGTCAAATACGCAATTCCCATGGAAAGTTTCCCATTTTGAAAATTTCTGAAATTTTCCAACTCTAGGTATCAGTGAAGTACCAGTTCTTGACGTGGTTAAGGATGCTGGAGGAGACTGATGGAGACGCGGATGACTTCAGCGGAGGAGGAGGAGAAGGGCTTCAAGTAGAGATGGAGAGGTTGATGGCTGAACTGCAGGAGGCCAACGAGGAAAAGCTTCAGGCTGCACGATATGGCCTGGCTGTTTTGGAGGAGAGTGCTATGCTAAAGATGAAGCACGGGCAGCTCGAAGAGGAACATGAGGCCCTTAAGTTGGAAGTGCAGCATCTGAGAGAGGTTTGAAACAGTGATTGTTGTTTAAGATTTGATTTTAAAACTGTGCAAAACATTTGAATTGGATTCCTCTTTAAAGGGGTTATCTGCAGTGGTGGACAAAGTACATAAACCAAGTACTTGAGTTAAAGTGGAGGTACACACGGTAAAATATTACTCCAGTAAAAGTAAAGGGGCTCCCTTCAGAATTTCACTTGAGTAAAAGTACACAAGTATTTGCCTTAAAATATACTTCAGTATCCAAAGTACAATGATTTATTATGGCTTTTATAAACAGTCATATTTTTTTGTCTTTGACACGTATGAAGTTGACGTTTATTTAAATGATCATGAGCTCAAAACCTTGATTTTCCTTTAGAACCAAATGAAATAACACGATTTCAGAGCAGGCATTTTCAATTTAAGGTTTATTTTTTAACATAGTTGCAAGTTCAAGTTTAAAAAAAAACTTTTTTAATGTCTAAACTATTAAACACAAGTTTTCTTTTACTATATTCTACCAAAATGTCTCTATGCATAAATATAACCAAGCCCCCAAGGAAAGTAGTTTCCTATGGCCATGTTATCGTACATGAAAGACCTGTGGCATCTAAACTAACATTTGTGTGGATTTATTACTCAAACATTGCATGAGTATAAAGCTAGAGATGTATTTACGCATGCATACATTCAGAAATTCCAATCTCAACGTGTACAGGTTGCCACTAGGGTTTTTTTTTTTCAATGGACACAATCTTAATCCATCCCCCCACCCCTACCCCACCAACGCAGCAACCCACCCGCACAAATACACACTGTTGGGAATTATCTCTTTTCAAAGTTATTTGAGTTTCTGGTACCATTTGCAGGAATTGGGTTCGCTGTGGGAGTTATTAAACTGCTGTTTTGGGACTTGTGGTTGGGAATTATGGGAAACGTAGTGCATAATGTCAGCGAGTTGCAGAATTAACAGTTTTCTGTGTGCCACCCGGGCCTGAAAGGGACATAAATAGTCCAAACTGCCGATTTCAGGTGTTTTGTGATATGCCCGGTTGATTAGCATAACAGTTCTCACACTGATTCTCTTTGTACATCCCAATCAACAAAAAACACCTAAATACAGAAAACCCCACCCACCTCCTGCCTCATTTACATAGATTTAAATATGTTTGTGAGAACACTTTAATGATAAACAGTGAGAACAGGCCAGCTTAAAATTTTGAGGAACTTTTTGATGAATATAGACTCTGTTCTTAAGATAAGATGTAAAGAAATACCGGTATTGATTTGAGCATTTGTCTGATGTAATCGATGTTATGGTTTCTAAAAATCGCTGATGTGACAGAAAAGGTGGTCAGATGTTATGGTGGATTTTAAAACGAGAAATCTTAAACTCGTACACATGCAGGGTTAGCCACAAGAGCAAATTGTGAGGTAAATGTGATTAATTAAGCCACATACAGGTTTAGTTTTAGGTGGGCTAGTGGTAGACACAAAGCTGCCATGGGGCTACACACTTTCCCACGTTCATTTCACAATCTGTAAATATAAATGTGAGCATGAACGCATACGCAGTTACGATTACGAGATACGATTATGGAAAAAAACAAAATCAAAGTTATTTGGGTCATTATTGAAACCACAATTATTTTACACAATTACTCATTGACTTTGGAATTGCATTTATTAAACAAACTGTTAATTTTCCTAAAATAAGAGGAATATAAAATAAAGCAATGTAGTTCTCATCCACAATCTTTTAAATAACAAGTAATTAAACTTATGCATATTGGTTAAATTAACCTGAGTTTGCTCAATTATTTCATGTGAAAATGCTATGGCAGGCCAAAAGGGTCACAAACATATGCCAATTAATAATTTTTGTGATTGTGAGACTGAAAATCTAAATTGTAATGGAATGTTCAATTAAATGCACAGTTCTAGCATGATGCCCCTGCACTTACTTGCATTGAAATTGCTGGAGTTGTGGTACGAGCATGAGACAGGGCAAATAGACAAAGTCTAAAATGCCACTGCCCAGTTTCAATGGAGGTTCTCTCATTTACACGTTCATTTCTCCGTTGTCTTATTATTCCGTTTAATGCCTTCCAACTAATGTATTTCAGCTGATATCTGATACTAGTAAAGGATCACATTACTTGGTAAACAGCCAAGATAACAATCTTATTTTATATCGAGTTCACGAACCGCAGGCTCATGTGTTTCTCTTTATCGTTGCGTGTCTGATTAGTAGAGCATGAAATCATCAAAGTAGGTGAGAGTGGCAGAGTAAGATAACTGGACAGAACAGAACTGGGTCTCATGTGCAGAAGTATGTGTGCCCGCTGTAATACCTACTGTGAAGAGAACGCCACATTTGTCCTTTTTATTCTGCTACAACTTTAGAACAGATTTGTATCAAGTACGCTTTTACATTTTTTTTTTATAGGAAAAACTGGTTTTAAACATCTGTTATGTAATACCATGACTTACTCTCGCCCTGGAAATGGCCATAGAAGCTGGAAGGATGGTAAAAAAAATATTATATAAATGTTAATAATCTATATTATTCATAAATAAACTAAAATCAAAATTGTATAAATATTTAAAAAAAAGAAATGTATAAAAAAATAATAAACATTTTCTGAATGATTATAATAAGATTAAAAATGAATTGTTTTATACAGCACCATTGTTTTAAATTATTACTTACTCCTTTTTTATCATTGCCAGGACCCAAGACATTGTTTCTCTGGTGCTAAGCGCAGACAAAAGTATTTTTGTGCCCTATAAAATATATTTTATTTCTTTCCCAAATTCAGTTACATTTTTTTCCGAGTTCAGTTTTTTTTTAAGTTTTGTGAATTCTGTTTTAATTTTTGGGATTTCCTTACTTTTTACCAAAAAACACAGTGTTTTGTTTTATTTAAATGACTAAAATATGCACAAAATGAATAGAAATTAACTTTTTTATTGAGGTGCCATTTACTCAATATGGTAACGTAATAATTATATAAAAGTGCATCAAAAAAGAGCAACAAGTAATGTAATACATACTGAACCAAAAAGCAGAAAATAGTTAAATATTTTAAACTTCTTCAAACGTAACAAGTCGTGGGACTACAAATCATAGGGCCCTACATTTTGTTTTGTGAATTTTAAATTGTATTTAGAAAAACAGCACTGCATGAGTAACAGCTACAGTTTCTCATATTCTACGAGCAGGGCTATACTCTTAGTGTAGCACTCATTATTGTAAGGTTCTTCATGGCAATCTGAGTGTTTAAAAAAAGGACCTTTCTTTCATTTGTTTAATAAACAAAACACTTTTTTCAAGTCCAATAATTCTCTTAGTCAGTGCACTTGAATACAAACAATACAAAGCATTTCTTCAAACGTTCATAATTCTTCAAACAAAAAGTTTAAATGCAGCTTCTCATCTAGGACAAGTCTTTCACTAAAAAAAAATTAAAATATATATTTGAAAAGATATTAAACCTGACTGGTTTTGTTGAGAGAACCAAAGTGTTCTTCGTTCTTTATACGGGATGATTCCATCAGCCCTGCTTTGATGAACTGAGCTTGGGGAGTGATTAAGCCATAAGACTGGACATCATTCATTTACATTCTTGAAGTTTTTAATGCTTGGGCCTGTGTTTACACAGTAGCATTTGGAGACAACTGGGACTTTAATCCGCTAAACATTAAGGGCTGCGGTGGTTTTAAGTTCTGTTGTGTATGTCTAACTTTTACAAAGGGACAATCAATGGATTCAGTTTAACCTTTTCTGATGGGGTAACAACAAAACTTAATTTGATGAGGTTTATTTATGGTTTCATAACATCTTACAGCCGAAACTGATATATAAATCAAATCCCTATTAAAAGCCTCAATGATTAGAACCTAAAAAAAACATGTCAATTTATTTGTAGCCATGAATTCCCAGTTGGGTTCCTTGCCTTTGTAAAGGAATAGCTTTGCTTGAGCAGTACAGGACACGTTCAGTTTCTCTTCTTCCTATTGATCTCTTCCCTCTACTATAGGCCCATGCACCCTTGACCTCAGATCTCCAGTCAGCGTTAATTATAGAGGAGAGAGCCCTGTGTGGCTACATTCATGGCAACCAAGCCAATCTACGTTCACTGTGAAGGAATGTGGTGAACTCTTGTTTGTTACCATTTGTCAAAGTGTTTAGAAGCATTGTAAATCCCTCTCTGGTCGCCAGTGAAATAAGAGGGTGAAGGGATCACATGAGAAACCCACTGTATAAAGTTACGCTTCACTGAATCTCAGTGGAGTGCTGCTGTTTATTGCAGAGATGTGGCATCAATTTATTCAGGATTATTCAAAATGCTTTTTGTAAGGGTGTTTTCACATTAAAGTCTGACCTCCCTCAACTCACTGTGCAATTGGCTAAACATTTAAATTTGCTATACCAGATGCAAATTAGGAGAGGAAGAGGGCTGTCTCATAATAAATGTATTTGAACCAAGAACATTGTGTTCTTCTAGGCGGAATTAACGCTTAGGAGAGGAAGAGGGCTGTCTCATAATAAATGTATTTGAACCAAGAACATTGTGTTCTTCTAGGCGGAATTAACGCTGCATTAAAGACGATACATGGCCACATTCTTTAGATGAGGCAACTGAGGAATGAGTCTATAAGAGTTCACAAGTTCTTGTCTCACAATATAAAAAAAACTGTATTTTTTGTGCAATTTGTCAAGGTGGTGTTAAATATTTTGATTTCAAGCTGAGATTTGACTGCTTTATTGTTTCACAAACGTCTGTGTTAATTGTGTGTTTGTAATTGTCACTTTAGCAATGCTGGATGTCGCTTCACTTCGAGCTTGAATCGTTACCCAAACTGAATCATCAATGCCCAAATTGCTTGACACCACCCAACCCCAATGCCTATTACATTATAATCCACAGAAAACACACTTTCTCTGCATTAATCTTCAGTGGGAGTCTGCTGTTTTCATTTCAGATGGAATGACACTAAAAGACAAATTGGGTTTTGCATAATACTGCCTTATTTACCGGTAAGTGTGGTAGGTTAAAAACAGGATTACAAAGGGATTAAAATGTTGTTAAAAATATTCAGACAACACTGAAAATAAAATTGAAATGAAATAAACTGATTGAATATTTACTGCTGTTAACATTGGCAGGAGAACTGAATATTTAAAGTGGACATAGTGGAACACAACAGGTTTCTGTTCTCTTCTGCTGTCTCTGAAATGTAAAAACCAGGTTGTTTTGGCCACATTTTAAGACTCCTTTCAATTGAAGAAACCAGGATTCTGGTCAAACCAAAAATAGGCAAGGTGTACAGTTTGTCCCTGTACGTGGCTGGGGGTTCTAAATTGTATTTGTATCCCTCTGTATTTGTCTTTGTATCGCATGTCCTTGCATACATCCACCCTAAAATTAAAAACAGAAGATTTACTTTTCTTTTAGAGTGGTGCAACTCTTCATGTAGATTTTATCACTCAAGTCGGTTTGTTTTTGTGGCCAGACTTTGGCTAAAAATGAACGATTGATTGTTTTGTTATTTGTGCATTTCAAGGCTCTGGCAGATTCTGTGAGCAGCCATAAGCGTGCAGCTGCGGATGGAGAATGTCGAGAAGAGAGACTCTTGCAGGAAACTGCTACAAAAGAAGCTGCAATGGAGATACGCTTGGATGAACTGCAGGTGGATCTTAAACAGGCCCGCATCATGCTGGCCAATAGCTCAGCTGAAAATGATAGACTGGCCGGCTTGTCCAATCATCTGAAGAAGGTACTTGAATAATCGATAATGTGAAGTCAAGGATTTTTCTTTAGAACGCACCAAACTATTCATAACCACCATTAACAAAGTTACATTTGAGTAAAAATGTAGTCATGCTTTATGTCAACATTAATGTACCTGGATATTTACCGCTCGGAGGAAACCTGCTCCAAACACTTACAAACTCTAATTTAATTACAAGGAAATTAGTAATAAAAAACCTGACGACTGTATGAATTTTGGTGTACTTTTATGACCTTTGCAAAAAAATAATTTTTTGAGGGTGGTGGTTTTGGCTCCAGCTGACGTGTGAGGGCCAGTACATTGATGCTTACTGCTTTAATTACTATTGTAGCATTTTACTACTTCTTCTAACTAAAAAATGAAGAGTTTAGATCCAAAATGCTATAAATCCATCAGTGATAAATTTCTCTAGTAAATAAATCTCTTGTGACACACAAAAAAAATCATACTTTTGGAAATTTTATTTTTCCACAAAAAACCTGTAAAATCCACCAAAAAGCAAATTTGCTGCAAAACTGTTGAACCAAAGCTTGCATAAAAAGAAGATATCTTGAAGTTTATCTTCCCCATAGACAAAACAAGCACAGGCTCATTGAAACTAATCATTTTAAATCGCTAGAGAAAGATGAAACCGTGAAGTCGTGAATAATCATCTTTGAATAAATGTATGGTGTCATGCAGGAAATAAGAGCTGTCTGTTATCATACTTTCAAAAAAAAAAAAAAAAGACACAGAGCAGGAATGGCCAATGTTGATCGACACAAAGTCCGAAGTGAAGCTTGTTTTGGTAGTAACTCGATTATTTATTTATTTTTCCAAATTGGTGTTCGTCCCGTTTTGGGACCAAACTCTTGTGACCTGATATTATACTTTTTAGATGATTGCAATTACTTTTTTACATCTTTTGCCAATGTACTTCCTCTATCTCTAGGAGTGTGAGTGCCTGGTGCTGGAGAAAACACGAATTAGAGAGGAGATAAAGGAGTACAAAACCCGTGAAGTGCAGCAGCTCCAGGATAACAGTGAGCTGGAAGAGGAGAACATCTCACTGCAGAAACAAGTCTCTGTGTTAAAGGAAAACCAGGTGGGTAACCATACAGAGGTATCTGGATGAGTGATATTGTAAAATGCGATGTAAACGTGTAGATAAGGTTCCCTTAAAGGCATGATTTGAGATTTCTGAGAGCCAGTGTTTACATATGTGTTGAAAGACCAAAATGGCCTTTTCTGATAGCTCTCCTACACACACCCATCAGAGATGCTATAACACTGCTGATGATCAAATCTGGTGGAATCTGATGTCATCAGTGTATTGTCTGGAAGCAGGTATGATAAAGTTGCTGGCTCAGTGATGGTCACTGATTTTTATGTCTTTCTGTTTCGTAGTACACGCCCCTTACTGCTGATTGGTTACAAGTGTGTTGCGACAGTCTGGCTGGCTATATTTTCCAAAGCCTTTCAGAAAAATTGCCAGTCCTGCCTTTAAGTAATTTTTATGAATTTATTTGCAAACACCCAACTGTACAGTTTAGCGTCAAAGTGATTGTGGAATTATGGTAACGTATTACCGGATTGGTTTTGATCAAACCAAATCCATTCAATCAGGCTTAATTGGTATCATGACACGGCTCATTGAATTTCTCTCTCAACATCCTATTTTTATTCTTTAAGTGGCCATATCTATGCAAAACACTTCAAATTTGTTTATAATTTCAACAAAACACCTTTAGAAAGAATAAACAGCACAGGAGCTCGTTAGCATACACAGGCACTGAACTGCATGAAGCTCATTGTTATTTCCACTCGTTTGCTGGGGATTTATTTACTTTGCGAAATGATGAGGGAACGGGGATAAACGTTGTGTTTTGCAGTGGCAGAAAATATGATTCAAAGACGTTTTATTTGCATTTAGAAAATTGCCTATGGTGCAGTGCTAGTATAGAGGACTCCGGCACCGGATACTTTATTCCATGCTATTTCTTCCCTGTTTCCTGTACGAAGTCACTATGAAAATGTGGGGTGAGCGCCACTAAGCGACTCAATTACATCCTACTCATCTCATCAAAAGAGCCATCATTCCGTTTTTCGTGGTACCACTCATTCGTAAGATTTGTGATGTCTCCGTTGGTAAACTCTAAACTCCAGACGGAACATTCGTATCGGTGTGTAGAGGCCTTTATTTAAAGTCTACGGCCACATGTAATGCCTTCTCTCAGAAAGATTGCTTGATGACTTTAATGTGATCCTCCAGCCAAACATTGAACTCTTCAGTTAATGCTAAGATGCTAAATATAACATTGTAATTCACAGGTGGAGTTTGAGTCTCTGAAGTTGGAGTTGAGCAGTAAAGATGAGGAGCTTGACCTGATGAGGGCTCAGCTGGATGAGGCTGGCCGCCTCCGAGAGATAGCTGAGCGACAGCTGAACGAGGCACTCGAGGCCTTGAAAGAGGAGCGAGAGCAGAAGAACAGCCTTAGACGAGAGCTCACTGCGCTCACGCTCAACCCGTTCGACTCCATCAGCCACTTGGAGCTGCAGCTGGATGACAGTCGGGACCGGGGGAAGGACAAAGATGGAGCAGATGAGGACGAAGAGATGGACAGTGGGTATAATAACTCCAAAGAGCTGGAGAGGAACAGGTGCTCCACCCCCAGAAGCAGTGATGCTTTCCTCAAACCTCAGGCTCCAGGGCTGGTGTCGGACTTACTGAGTGAGCTGCATCTTTCAGACAGCCAGAAGCTTAAACAGCAGCTGCTGCAGGTCAGAAAACCCCTTCACTTCTCGATTTTTTTATTTTTTTTTATTTTTTTTTTTCCTCTCTCCTCTCATTCATTTCACTTTACTCATATTATTTGGGCTTAATTGGGACGCAAATGCAATCGATCTATGAAAATTGAAACATTCGTCATGATTGATGAGAAGGGTTAAAGTTCACTGCATATTTTATTTTTATTTTTTTATGGTGGTTGCTTTTGTAGTTTTGTCTAATAAGAACACGTTTTTTTTCTGAGATCAATATTCTCTACCCATTTGCAGGTGGAGAGGGAGAAATCTGCACTGACCTCTACTGTGAATGACCTTCAGCAGCAGTTAGTCCAGTCTAAAGATGCTTTCCTTGAGCAAAAGGAGAAAATGCAGCAGCTGACTCATCGTCTAGAAACCCTTCAGAGTGTGAATGGAAGGAGTCTGTCTCCTACGTCCCTTCAGAGACAAGAAGCAGAAAATGGCATCAGCTATTATGAAGTTGACACAAAAAGCACAGAAGTATTAGAGTGTAGGATACAAGCAGCCAATGAGGAGCTTGCTAATCTTCGCGAGGAGCTGAAAGATGCTGATAAACGGTATAAATCCCTGGAGGAGCGCTGCAAGAAAGAGAAAGAACGGTGGAGAGGTGAAGCCCAAGGACTTGCAGACCAAATTCGGCAGTGCATTACTGCTAGCCGAAAGGACCAGGAACGAATTGGACAGTTGGAGCGGGAAATTGGTGCCACACGCCAGGTCGCCACTGACTCTGAAGGCCACCTCAGTGTTGCTCAGGAAGAGCTTCTGGCCTTCTCTGAGGAGCTGGCTAATCTTTACCATCATGTTTGTGTCAGTAGCAACCTCACTCCTAGTCGGGTTACTCTGGATTACTATCGGGATGGTGGTCAAGCAGGGAAAGTGCCAAACAATACGCAGACTCAGCTGTACCGCGGATCCTTCTGCAGGCCCAGGCGCTCAGGTGAAGCATTAGATCTGAGCAGTGGGGGAAGCGGGGACTCGACTTCTAATTGTCGAAGCTGTCCAGGGTCTCCTACATTAGACTTCAGGGACCCTACCAACGTCCGGAATCTGGTGGCGGTCATACGCTGTCAGATAAAACATCTGCAGGTAGGCCTCTGCTATACCAAGTGTTCTGTTGATTTATTAGGGCTTGAGCAAAGAAGGTGCAAAGTATTATTGTTTTACAACTTCTATTGCATTTTTGAGGGTCTAAACAAGTTTGGAAAAGAATTTAGCACATGTCAGAACTGGTGAAAGTGTATGTCGAAAAATTTTGTGTTGAAAAATGGCTCTATAGCCCCACCTAACATGTTTTACTTTTGGCGCACTAACAGTTTGTTGTATCTCAATGAAATTTGCCAAATGTGTATTGTACCATGATTTAAAAATAAGTAATATATAGATCTTGTTTCCAAACAATAAGTTGATTATTTAGCAAAAACTTCTAAAATGGCCAATTTTGCTTGTCAATGCTTGTAGACAAACTCAGATTGTATCTATTTTTCTCCAAACTTCATCGTTGTCATCTTCAGGCCTATGGAATGTTACATATATACAGTACTGTTCAAAAGTTTGGGGTCATTTTGACAGAAAAGCATCTTTTTTGCAGTGAAGATAACTTTAAACTAATCAGAAATACACTCTATACCGTGTTAATGTGGTAAATTTCTTTTCTTTCTGCAGTGTCTAATGTTACAATGTGCTTGCTCATTGTGGCAGAAGCTAATGGATGATTAGAAAACTGTTGTGCTTCATATTAGCATAGCTGAAAAGAGTTAAGCTGCTTTGAGAAGTAATAAAACTGACCTTTCTTTGAGCGGGTTGAGTATCTGGAGCATCGCATTTGTGGGATTGATTATAATACTAAAAATGGCCAGAAGAGAGAACTTTCATGTGAAACTCGACAGTATATTCATGTTCTTAGAAATGAAAACTATTCCATGCGAGAAATTGTGAAGAAACTGAAGCTTTACTGCAACGGTGTGTAGTGTTATCACCTTTCCCTTCGGAGAACAGCATAAACAGCCTTTAACCAGAGTAGAAAGAGAAGTGGGAGCCCCGCTGCACAACTGAGCAAGAAGATAAGTGCATTAGAGTCTCGAGCTTGAGGAATAGACGCATCACAGGTCCTCAACTCACAGCTTCATTAAGTTGTACCCCCAAAACGCTAGTGTCAACATCTACATGAAGAGGCGACTCCTTCAGGATAGATTGGCAAAGAGAAAGCCATATCTGAGATTGGCCAATAAAAGAAAAAGATTAATCTGGGCAAAAGAACACAGAAATTTGACGGGACGATTTGAAAAATTGTTATGGACGGATGAAGCGAAGTTTGAGGTGTTTGGATCACACAGAAGAACATTTGTGAGACCCAGAAGAACAGAAAAGATTCTGGAATGCTGCCTGACGCCATCTGTCAAGCAAGGTTGGAATAACGTGATGCTCTGGGGTTTGGTGCTGGTAAAGTGGGCAGATTTTGCTGTAATCTGTGGACGGCTCTTGATTGGAGCCAGTTTCATCCAACAGCAGGACAATAACCCAAAGCACACCTCCACATTGTGCAAGAACTCTTTAGGTCTTCTATCTGTAATGGAGTCACCAGATCTAAACCCGATTGAGCTGTTGTGTGAGCAGCTTGACCGTAGGGTACGCAAGAAGTGCCCGTCGAGCCAACCCAACTTGTGGAGGGGCTTCTAGAAGTGTGAAAGTTCTCCAGATTACCTCAGCCAGAAGCCAAAGGTCTGCAATGCTGTAATTGCTGCAAATAGAGGATTCTTTGACGAAAGCAAAGGTTGAAGGAAAAAAAAAGATTATTATTTTGGTTTTTTTTGTTTGTTTTTTTTTGAAGGGGGCGGGGGCACTTTTGGTTGACCACAAGTCTAATCAACTTTTCAATGAGACTGTGTGTGTGTAGTTGACTAGAGCACTCGTTTTTGCAGCATTTTTACAGCAAAGAAAATAAGATTCAGCATTTTTACAGCCTCAAAAAGATTCCTCAAAAAGGAAAAATGCATCCCACAAAGTTCCATCCTTTAAAGCCTTTAAGCAGCTTTTCAATGAGAAGAAGGAAGTCATGCATTAAATATGAACTGATTTAACACAATCCAGTCGACTGTTTTAATCCCGAAGTTCAGATTAAAGCTGCTGCATCCCTTCAGTTCGCCTTGGATAACATTTTTGAAACAATATCCAAATAGGAGATTCAGCTTTGCTTAAATTTCTTTATTGCTTTGCGTTGTGTTCATTGTACTTTAGAGCAATGCTTTCTATAAAAGTAATTGTTTTCTTGTGAATTTAACAGGTGGCTGTAGATCTGTGCAGACAGCGCAGTGTGTTGTCCTCTCCGACAGCCGGAGGAATCGCTGAATCAGACCGAGATGCTGAAGCGCTGCTTGAGGAAGTCTTAAAACTCAAATCCCTCTTGAGCACCAAGAGGGAGCAGATAGCTACTCTCAGAACTGTCCTGAAGGCAAACAAACAGGTATGTGCGGTAGATGTGCAAGGTCCATATGATGCAAAATATTCCAAACGAGAACTTGTCACCTGTGGGACCAAAAATACCATCGATGATGATGATTTTCCGCAAAGCTGTACAACCCCAGGAACAAATGTTGATTCCCCCCCCCCCCCCACCTCCCTTTTAACATCAATGACAGTCTGAAGTAATGGCTTTCTTCTGGCAACTCAACCCATTTTTCATCAAGTGTCTACTTATTGTGCCTCTTGAAAAAGCCACGCCACATTTTTTTCAGGGTTTATCTTTGCGTCCCTTACAATTTTTTTCTCAGTTAGTAGCAGAAATCTCCCACTTTCCACTTCTTAACCAGAGTTTAAACACTGCTAAGTTCCTCGGATATCTTTTACTATCTCTTTCTTGTTTTTTACAGTTCAACTTTTTCTAGTGGATCCTTTAACGGCTCTTTTGCTTTCGCGGGCGTTCAGAAATATACTGGTTTTGCAAGATTACTAGATTAATTTAATTTAATTAAATATTTTCTCCCCTAGACTGCTGAGCTGGCTTTGACCAACCTGAAGACGAAGTATGAGACTGAGAAGAGCATGGTGACCGAGACGATGATGAAGCTGAGAAATGAGCTCAAGGCCCTGAAAGAGGACGCAGCCACCTTTTCCTCTCTACGGGTCATGTTTGCCAGCAGGTATCATGGGATTAGATGTGCATTTCTGTTCACAGGCCCTCGGCTCACTGTCAGCAAAACATGTGGCTCCGCTTGATGATGGGGGTGGGGTTTAGGGTCAAACTGGTTTGATTTATGGAGGGACTTTAGAGGAGGTTATGAGAGTTTCACATTTTAAATCATGAATCAAATACATTTTTAGTATTGATCCAAAGCAGTTCTGTTGCTGATAAACAGATATAAATCAAAATATAATGCCATAATGTCTCGAGATGAAAGATTGCAGATGGTTGTAGAAATGCGTATGAGGGGTTTTAGGGATCCAGAGTCAGATTAGAAGGTCTTGACCCTGTTTAAGGGCAAGCTAACAAGATTATAATCAGTTCTCCCACGAGCTCCTCTCACATGCTGATTAACGTGCTCCTTCTCTGGTCCCGTGTGCAGCTCACCCTAGGCTCAAGTCATAGATTAAATGTCAAGGGAACACAGTGCAGTGAATGCAGGATAATCGAGGAAACGTGAAGGGGAAAATCTCCTCTAAAGAACAGTTCCGCTGCGTCCTGTGTAATCCATCATGCATTCTTCATTAATGAACCAAAGGGAAATCTAAACCAAATCAATATTTGGTGAGATCATCCTTTGCTTTCAAAACACCATCAATTCTTCCCATGCACAGTTACCGAAAGAACTTGGCTGGTTCTTCCAAACATCTTGGAGAAACCTTACACTGAAGGCGATTTTGGCTGTGCAGTGAAGCCTTGTTTGTTGCAGGGTTTCCAAAAAGAACGTGAAGAAGAATCTTTATTTTACAGTTATTATACAATGCAATACTGTACCAAGTGTTGCAGTAAAATAGATCCAAGTGAAATGAAACCAAAGTTTAAAACATGTTTTCAGGCCCAAGCATATGTTTAAGAAATAAAAATATGAATGTTTTATTACGAATAAATACTTTAAAATATTGATAACGATAGTTAATAATTTGTGGTCATTGTCAATCGCACACTTTCCTTGTGGTACTGCATACTAGATCTGCCTGTTTCTCTCAGCATTGGGAACACCATTAATCACCAATTGGCAAGTTGTTTTGCAGAAAACATTCAAGGAACCTCCACCATGCTTCACTGTTGCAGACACTTATTTCCAGCCATTCAACAAAAGCTGCTTTTTGCTACAAATAGATGTTTAACATTTTAACTCATCAGTCCAGAACACCTGTTTTTTGTTTCACCTTAGTGCCTATGTTTTGCTTCACTTGGCCTTGTTCCCATGTCAGAAATGGGGCTTTTTAACTTTTCTAATATAACCAATTCTAGTCAGACTTTTCCAGACAGTAAATGGCTGCTTGATTGGTTCTTGGGTCAACGTTTTTTTTGTGCTTCTTCAAAGACCTTGAAATGTACCTCAAAGAACTTGAAATCTTTGTCTGGGAGAGACCTTGTTGATGCAGTATAGATACCTTGTTTCTGGTTGCTGTGCTCAGTCTTACCATGACAACAAACTGTTTTTCTTAACCTCACCTCATTAACAGTTTGTCTAATACTCAGCCTGCTGAAGTTTTGAATTGAAGGCGAGGCTGTGGGGGTCAGCGGATCTCCAGGGTTCACTGCAGCATATTGTTGTGTAACCAAATGTCGGCCATTTAGCTAAGTCACAGAACTTCGAAAAATGTGGTTAGTTAAGATTAGACGGGACTTTAGACCTACATTCAGGTAAGACTATTTCATAAACCCTATTGTAGGTTACCTTGTAACGGTGTTGTAGCAAACCGCTAAAGTTTGCAAGTTCATCTTCATTTGGATCATTTATGACTAGAACTAAATTATATTGTCTCTTTTTGGTGTAGATTACAAAGAACACAAGAAGCATTAAGTTCTGGGATGTGCCTTTAGAACGGCCTTTCATTGTTTACCTGTACTTCACAGACCAAAGAAAGAAAACTTCGCTATGTAGTGTTTAATAAGATTTTCCATTTTTAATGTTTATTAATTTTTATTTTTTAAAAGACTCAGTGATAGAGATCAGAAGGAGGATAAAACTGAATAAAGATGAACTTTCTAACGATAGCGGTTTGCTAACTCGCAAAAATAGTTTATTAAACAGTCTTACCTGAAATTTAGGTCCAAAGTCCCGTCTAATTTTAACAGTCCACATTTTTCTGAATTTTGTGACTTCTGGAAACTTATCCTTTCTTTGGCTAATTGGCTGACATTTGGGAACACAACAATATTCCATAGTGAATGCTGGAGATCTGCTGTCCCCCATAGCCTTGTCTTGAATCTAAACGGTGGCAGGTCGAAAAGGTCCATTTCTAATCCAGTTATAAGCTTCCTACAGCATTGGATCATCCATATTTAAACGGTCTGCGCTCTATGACTATGATTTTGTGACTATATTTGTATCAAATCATGACTTTGGTTTGAAAGCAAAAGTTAGTAACAGCTGTTATTGATTTGGTTTAGACTTTTCTTTTGCTGGATCACTTAGCATTTTGTTTCTTTACAATACTGAATAATTTCACGCCAGTACCAATTAATTGTCTCATCACGATTCATTCTGTGCGAATCTCTTTCCTGTGCTCTTATCATTTGTCAGATGTGACCAGTACGTAACTCAGTTAGATGAGATGCAGAGACAGCTGGCTGCCGCTGAGGATGAGAAGAAGACGCTCAACTCTCTGTTACGCATGGCCATCCAGCAGAAGTTGGCTCTAACACAGAGACTGGAGGACCTCGAGGCACCTATGTCCCCTATCAGTAATTGTGGCAGCCCGCGACATTCCCGAACAAAGCACCTGAACAAATCAGGCCGCGCCCCACGGAGCCCCATGAGGAGCAGTCCAAGGTCCAGTCCGGTACTAATTCCTGCTAATGTGCAGAACATGAGCAGCCACACGAGGGCGCTGTCACGCAGCCTTCACTGCAGTCCCGTAAGAGCCCCCTCTTCATCTTCCTCATGCTCATCTTTTATCGAAGCAGATGAACCCCAAACATCTGCTTCCACTCAGAGTTTAGTGTCTGTTGGACTTGCGCGTAATGCTACCTTTGTTCGAAGTTACGGCTCAAGTTCGTCTCGTTCGTTAGATGATCCTACTGGAGGCTTAGGACCATTCGCTATTCAGACTCGACAGCCCAAAGTTCACGAGTCGCAGAGTACCCATATGAACGTTTCGGGACCGTTGCGTAGTAAGACGTTTATTAAAGCACGTCGCGGCTCTCTACCAGTGACCAAAACGTATTCAGATGAAACCGTAGGTTCCCGATTGTATAAAACTAATGCATTTGAGAAAAGGGTTGTTGTGGAGAATGATCTGAGACCTAAGAAGTCCAATGCTGACCGCGTGCTTTTTATGAAGCAGTCCAACATCTTGAAATCACGATCTGCGGATGGAGATCCTTTTAGCTATTTTAGTGCATCAAATAGGTCATCGAGAACACAACCGAGGTTTGCTCAAGCAACTGCAAACGTGGCGTCCTCTAGTGGACAGTCCACTCAGCGCAGTCTGTCCGATAAACAGCCCTGTAAGACAAAAACATCAACTTCAGCAAGCCATTCAGGTTTTTATCATGGTTTTGAGGAAACAAAGGCAGATTTGCATTTTGAGAATGAGTGCAGGCGAGATCCCCTTAGAAACCAGCAAAGAAGCGTCGAAGCAAGTGCCCCTAAACAAACTCTCATGAAACAGAGGTTTTACAAGTGACCCTAAGTAGTCTGAAACCTAGTACTATCCGCTTTTTCTAAACTTCTCAGAGACCTCCATTTCAGCATCTCTGGAACAAATAATAATTAATTTGAGGCTTCTGATTGGCTGATAAACACTTCCTCTTGTACTGATGTACTACTGACAGTACCTACAATATTAATTTTGCATTTCTTACTGTGATAAAATTGTTTCCTGTAAAATGAAAATCCCTTTTAAAATAATAACAATAAATGTCTTTTTTTTTTTTTTTTTTTCAAATTTTAAAAAGGTGTCAAAAATATTTATCTGGCCAACCACTGTATCTACAATCCCCAACGTTGCCCATTTCTTGTGATTCGTCAAATGAGCCTGAACCCCAAACTGATGTGAAAGTGTTGTCTGGGCGAGACCTTGCTGATGCAGTATAACTACCTCTTGTCTTGTTGCTGTTCTCAATCTTGCCACGACAAGAAACTGTCTTTCTTGATTTCACCCTGATAGCATAGTTTGGCTGTTCCTGCATTGTTTCAGTTCATAACTGGGATTCAATATGTCACATACATGACATTGATGATGACTAGCAGCTGTTTGGTTTAATTATGGATTGCACACCTGACTATAATCCTACAAAATTCCTGACTATTTATAAGTTCAAGGTTTGTGGTTTGAAGGTAGTAACAATAATACAGTAAAATAATTCATTTACATTTTTCTTTTTTTTTTCCTCTCACCTTTTAGAAATGTATGAAAATAATCAATATTTATATTTCTGAAAAACAAACCGGTCTTTTCAAATCAGCCTCACATTTCACAGCAATCGTGAAATTTTACAAAAAATACAATTCTGACTAGTAATTTTGTCTTTTTGGACCATTTTTGTTTTATAGCAAAAATATAGTGTAGACAAAATAAAAAAATTGTAAATCCCCCTTAAAAAACCACATCACAGGTCTTGTACTTCCAAGGGTTTCCCTTCTTTTTACCACTAGATGGCACTGATTTGGGCTCCATAAGAATTTTTTTGCAAATTGTGTGTCATCTCTTGTTGTGTTCTTTTACAACCTGAATTATCACAACCAATGAAACCTACACATTATAATTGAAATCCAAATAAAACAGCTGGGATGCTTCTTTCCTATTTGATTCAAAACAGCCGCTGTGATTTGGTTTCTAAGGTTTGAACTTGAATTAAAGTTATAACATGTACTAGTTACCCATACGGTAATTTATCACCAGCATGAATACAATAGAACTAACTCATTAACTGGCTTGTCTTTGCAGAGATGAAAACCTCCTGTGTTCTCCCTCTGTGCCACGCCTCGCAAGGATCATGCTCATGAACACCCTCACCCTGCAGCCCTGCCCCAGTATCTTCCTCTTCCTCACTGGATCATTCATCATGTGTTTTGTGCCTCTCCCTCCGTCTGTTTTTGCCTGATGTTTGTTTAATGAAATCGTTCAGCTTTGAGATCTTGAAAGCTGAACCCAGTCACATTATCTCATTTGCTCGTTCCTTATCCTCGAACCCTGTCCTTTTCGATGCAAGCTATTGATGTTTATGACCGTTGTAGGCATCAATAGGACCTTCCTCTTGGTATAACAGAGGTGTTATAGTGATTTTTATACGTCATTTCCTCACAATTTATCTTTTTAAAGTATTAGTAGCTCAGTAGCAATGCAGAGTTACAAAATCTTTTGCTGCTAATTAATTCATGCACAAAAATCTGACACGGCGAACCAGAAGCACTGTTAGACCGATATCTACAAACTGTGTATTTAAAGTCTTTATGGACAAAATAATATAATGGATTTAAAAATAGTGCCTTAATTCTAGAGTTTGGGGTGCGATATTTGGTATACAATGTTTTTTTTAAGTAATGGTTAGAGTTATCGTAAAATAATTATGAGGTGTGTTTTGGATGGATGTGCTGATTGTTACATTCCCAAGAAAAGGCTCGTTTTTGGACAAAACAAGGCCTCAGGAACCAGCACCGCACATTGTTCTTGTCAGAACTGTGTGTGTGTGTGTAATATGTTGTGTGGACCGGCCTGTCCGCACGCTCGTCCTGTTTTAGTTTGTGTCTGTATTTCAGAAATGCTTCCTGTTGGGTTTTTATTGTTCTGATATTTTACCCAGTTTTCTTCCATATTTTATTTCAGGATCCGAAAAGGTAGTGGTCACTACCTCAGGTCTTCTTTGTGCAATTTGTAGTGAAAAAAATTAAAGTTATTTTAAAACATCATGTGTTTTGTGTTTTATTAGGGTTTTTGGGTGGAGTTTGGTGATCAGCTATGGAGTGCAATTGATGACAAATACAAAAACAAAACAGCTTTGAACGTAAAAAAAATATTCTGAAACTGGTTAAGCGATATACTTTTTCATACTATGGCACATAAGCAGCGACCCTGGACCTGCTCTTCATGTTGTCAACATTGTGTGAAAGTCCATGAGGTTCACAAGTCTAGAGTGTGCCACTTTGGACAGGGCTATAGGGTGATGTGGGATTTTCACCAGAATCTCGCAGTTGTTTTATATGGAGTGACATTCGTTTTTGGACTGTTGAGCTTCAAGTTTTTAATGTTTTGTGTTACATTATATTTTGTGGCACAATTATAGAGAATTGCCTAATGAGGCTTTATCCCCCCAATGATTATCTGGACTTGTACAAAATGTCTCACATTTTCTTGTGTTTCACGGTGGCTCAATTTTCCTCTTAAAAAACAAGGTGGGATCATTTGATTGACAGCTACACAGAACTGAGCAGAATGATTGCGGTCAACACGTGAGTCCGATCACTTTGCTAACGATCAAATTCAGAAAAGTCATTCTCAAAATCTTGTTTATAATTACAAAATAAGTTGACAGAGAGACAGACTCAAGGCAGCGCTTATAACGGTGTCATCTTTATCAGGAAGTCGTGTGCGCATGTGCAGTATCTGCCGGTGACTGGTTCGACTGGGTGCTACAAAGGAAGTATAACCTGGATTAGGACAACTACGGTGTGGAAGTACACAAATCCGGATTGTGCCACTTGGGACAGACCCATGGGATGAAACGGCTTCAAGTCTCACTGAGGGGTCGTTCTCCACCCCTTGTTTTGAATCATTTGCGCCAAAATTTGGATAAATGCCTCATGAAGACTTAAATTCAATGAGCTGGACGCTTCATTGGGCCACTGTTTTAGTAATGGTAGTTCACTTACTGGCCTCTAGCGGCCTCGCGGCACAACTGCGCCTCTGCGTCACTCAGGTGAGAGAGACAGGAGCAGCTCTCAGTGTCCAAACCGCGGTGTGAGGTTGAGGATATCCTCTGCTCAGACGAGACCTCGCTCATGGAGCCCTGATACACTTTCGGTGAGTTCGCTTTTCATTTATATATTTATCCACTGAGCTTTTCTATTATAATATATTTACTAAACTGAGGCAGAACGAGTGCATTCTTGAGTACAAGTGTAGCAGACTGAAGTGAGCCTGAATATTTCACTGCATGATATCCGTGGTGTCTTTACCTCACAGTAAGTACAAACTGAGGTAGTATTTCAGTTTTAATGATCACTGGAGTGCAGCCTGTTGCTATTTTCTTGTAAAGATGTGTGAAGCTATTTGGATTAGGCAAGTTGATCATCGTGAAAATGAAACAGTAAATGTTCTATACATTCATCAATACCTTGTTTATTGAGGTCTGAAGCATGGGTTGTATTTATCAGGCTGAAATCTGCCGTGGTTTAAAATGCCACATGATTTGAGTGGGCCGGGTATTTGACCAGTGGATAAATTATAGATTTCCACTTAGGTGAAACCCAATTCCTCCCCTCTTGTTACTCTCTCTCTCTCTCTTTGCTTTCGTTGACGACCCCATCGCAGTTTCCCAGCATGCAGCTGGAGCTTTGGCTGAGGGCCCTTCTGGATACCTGTTTGTGCGATGAGATCAGCCGCTGCGCCAACCCTCCCAGTACGGCCATCTGAAGAAGAGCTGAGGAATGCCCTGTCCAACAGCATCAGTGGACACAACCATGTCTCCAGACCAGCGCAGTTTCGAGGAAAGACCTCCTCAGACCCAGTTAATAGTAGTTCTGTGCATCACCATGGCCATAATCGAGGTGCGTTACCCTGGTGTCTTGAGAGTGCTTGAGAAATGTGTCTTGGGGTATCCTGCAGAAATAAATTTTATGTTTAAGATAATGCAGATAAATGTGACTCTGCCGAGGGTCCCTGGAACCTGAGCAACCCGGTGAAAGCCTCCAGGAGCCACCAGGAGCTTCACAAAGAGCTGCTGCTGGCACACAAAAAGTAAGATCACTGGGATCACACACTTCGTTTCCACTGCTGTTTTTTCACCGGAATGCTAACATCACGAGTGGGACGTTTAGCTTAAGAATTCTCTGAGGGATTTTCGAGGTTTGGTGAAATATTGATGAGGCCTCGTCCTCGCTCTCTCTGCTCTTTTGTGTCAGTCAGTGGTGAGTGTGGATTCACTGGCTGCAATCGAACACCCTCAGCTTTATTCAGCAGCCTCCGCTCTGGCCACACCGTGTCAGATACGGCTCTGATAATGCTTGATAGAGCGGCCTGCTGAGGATCCCCTGCAATAAAAGCTATTTGTTTGAAAAACAAACATTGTTTCACCTTTTCGACAAACCACCCATCAGCACGTCTCTTGTTGAGGTAGAGCTTAGTCACCGTTGGCACCAGTGGTGGCTGTCAATAGAAGACGCTAGGGTTCCACCACTCACTCCACTACCGGGGTCCAGTCTTGATTGAAATACATTCCCCCCAAAAAAGTTGAAACGACGTCATTTAGGCCTTCTAGGCGTTGAAACAACGTCATTTCATGACGACATTTGGATTTGTTTTCATAAATGTAGTCTTTTTCACTGTGTTTATGATAAATATGAATTATGCAGCTTCATTAAAACACTATGTTTTACTAAATAATTCCATATGTGTCTTGAAAGCAAAATACTAAATACAGTTATTAAACAAAATACAGTTAACAGATTCATATTGAAATTCCAATCGTTTTTATCTGTTTGGGGCTCGTTTACGTTAGCTAATTTTTTAGCCGCTAATGCTATGGTGCCCAGGTTTAGCCAATTTATTTTCACTGGTTATTATAAAACGACAAACCACTTTGCACGTTAATGTTTAATATGTACACTTACTAAAAACGAACATTGTGTCTGTAAAAGTCCTCAGTCTCACCGTTCACTGTTGACTTGTTTGAAGTCTCGTCTCGAGATCTGCTTCTTCTGTTTCTCATATACTTTGGTAGAGAACACAAGTTAAGAATAGTAAAATGTAGAGGTCTAGTTAAGTGACATTTTTAGAGCGTTACAGATTGTTTGTTCCATCAACACTTTTTTTCATCAAAACCACTTTTGATTTAGATTTCGTCATGGTATAGATTAACAACATGGGGACCTGATTTCAATGGACTATTTATAAGTTTGAAACCTGGACTGTTTCTGAATGTGCGTACGACGTTGTGTCGTCTGACTTCAACCAGATTTCAACCTCCTCCTCAATGTTTGCTGGGTTGACCTTAACATGAACTTTACGTATATTAGGTAATTTTGAGGCCCAAAAATAACATAATTATGTTTGATTATGGTTTGAAAAGTGGGTCTGGAAAATAGCTCTATAGCGCCACCTAACATGTTTCAGCTTATGTTGCTTGCAGTTTGTCCTATGTGAAAATATTTGGCACACGTGCAGGATTACTTAAATATAAGTAATATGGATCATGTTTGCAAAATCGACAGGAAGTCGTCTGTTTCGTAAAAACCTTTAAAAACTCTTCTTAGAGGTTTTCTCTGGTCGTCTTTAAACTCCATTAGTCTTATTGTAAAGCATATGGGAACTGTGAAGCTTTTTTGACTCTGATCATCTATGCGCAGACGCCGGCCATCAAAATTAGCTAATTTTACTTAAACAGGAAATTGCTAAAACTCAGCTTAAAAGTTTTGATTTCTTGGCCATTTAAAAACAAAAAGAATAACACAAAAGCATGTTTCCACTGGTGGTTGTCAAACAACTGTGTTTACTTTTTTTTTTTTTAAATCATAGCGACAACAGAAACTGTCCAAATGACCCTCTCAATAATTGTTATTCCCCTTTAACATCAAAGTCTCTTGAAGTAGTTATCAATGAGGTTCTTTATCTTCTCTGTTGGAAAAGCAGCCCATTCTTCTTGGCAAAAAAAGCTTTCAACTCTTGTAAATTCCTGGGCTGTCTTGTGTGAGTTCTCTCCAGTAGTTCTGTGATTTTGAGGTCAGGAGACTAAGATGATACTCCAGAATCTTCACGTTGTTCCAGTGTAACCAATAGCAAGGGGTCATGGCCTTGTGCTTTGGATCGTTGTTGTGTTGGAATGTCCAGTAACATCCCATGTGTAACTTCCAGGCTGATGAGAGCATAATTTCCTCCAGTATCCTTTGAAAACATGCTTCCCGTCAATTTTACCTCAAGTTTCTTGTGCCTTTAGAGCTCACACATCCCCAAAACATCAATGACCCACCTCAGTGTTTCACAGTGGGGATGGTGTTCCATTAACGTTGACTCTTTTCCAACTGTAGAGTTTTTGTTTTACGGCAGATGTTTGTGAATTTGGATAAAACGGGTATTAATTTTGAGAATAAAAGTGACTTCCGTCACAAAAATATTGTATTTATGCCAAAGTCAAAGTCATGGCTGTTCGGCAATGTCCTCATTTACATTTTTTTTGTCATAAAATAGGCATTTTTTAACTACTTTGTCAGACACATTAAAAGGCAAACAATTTTGTATTTATTTGGTGTAATACGTACGTAGAGTTTTTCTGCCATCATCAGTATGCTTTACAAAGTTTACCTTTTACTGTTGAACAAAAAAATACCACGTTTACTGGTTACCAGTGGCGACGTCTGATAGCGATGACAAAAACCTACTCTTTTACCTTGAGTTTTTCACATTAGCCATTTTGTTTCCTCTCTGTTGCTAAGCTACTTCAAACCTCTTCTTAAAAACTATTTTTTTAAGAAGAAATAGACCCCCCCCCCCTTGTGTAATTCGATAATGTTCATAGCACTTCACCAAAGTTTGCCATTCAAGAACAGATTATTGTTGGTGGTAAATTGGAACGTAGCTGTGATGGTTGTGTTCTGTGCTTGTGCTCTGCGGGCGGGACAGAGGGCTGGCGGTGTCTTCGAGGCCAGAGCTTCAGATGGTCCTGGAGAGGAGGAAGAGGGAGCAGACGCAGCGGGAGGAAGGAGAGCAGAACAGGAGTCCTCTGGAGCACCTGCTTCTCCAACGCCAGCACAAACAGCGCCAGATCATGGTCAGAAGACACTTCAAGTTTGTGCTTACATCTTTTCTAACATTCACCCATGTTTACGTCTAGGGAATATCTAGAGAAGTGGCTCTGCAACGTGCAAATCATTCCAACTTCATTGTGTCGTCTGCAAATATAGTTCCTATCCTCTCTGACGGCGCATCAGAATTTCGTTTTTCCACAAGGTGTTATGACTGTTTTTATAGAATGTCTCTGTTCCAGATTATTGAGTCTGGCCCTTTAAATGATCCCATAGTCCCGCCTCCTCTTGTCATGAAGAGTCGAAGACAAAACTATTAGCCCCCCCTGTGAAATTGTACTTTTTTTTTGTTAAAGTGTTGTTAAACGTAAAGGCTTTTTTGGTTCTTAAACGTCATTTTTTATTTCTGAATCCAAATATAAATAAACTACAAAACCAAAAATTGCTGAAAACTCTGAGGTTAATAGTTAAATAGTGAATTCCCTTTGCTTTATAACAGCTTTTAGTCATTTGCTGTAGTTCTCAAGGATGTCTGCTGAGAAATACCCCCACCCTTTGTTTTTTTTTTTGTTTTTTGTTTTTTTTTTGCACTTCAGAAGGAACAGGAAGAGGAGCAGAAGCTTCAGGATGAGGTTCAGCTTTTGGAGTTTGTCAGAGTCAGGCAGAACTTGAGGAAAGTGCACACAGCTCTTCAGAAGAACATTCATCACTCCTGAAGCAGAAGGAAACCTTCAGTGTTTTGAAACTTGTTCAGCATTTTTTTCTTATACAGTTACTTTTAACTATGTTCTGCTTCTGGGTAACCTGAACAAGGCGTCTGTATATAAACGGTCAAATAGTCTTTCAAATGTTGTAAACTTTTAGTTACTGGTTTGCTCCAGGAGTCAGGGTTAAAAAGCCTGCAGAGGCCAATCACATTCAGTACAATTCTACAAGAATGGTTCCCTGATGCCAGACAGACATTTTGATTAAAGTTTGGGTCAGGTTTTTGGTTCCTTTTCCAGTAATTCTTCGAAACAATAAAGGGTTTTTCAAGTTGATTGTAGTGGATTTTCTTGTAATAAACAAGCAAATTAGAAAACTTGGGAAATCAATGTTTCCGACACAGACCTTAAGTTTTTTCAATAGACACAATTTATCAACTTTAAAACAAGCTTGTAAAACTTTAAAAGAGCCATTCCAACAAATGGGTGCCATTTCTGTTTCTGATATAAATGCACGCCTGCGCGCACACACACACACACGCACACACACACGCACACACACTTATATTTAAGCATTAATTGCCTCAAATACATTACTAGGCAAAGTGTACTACATGCCATTTTTATTGCAAATTTAAGCTATAAAATTTTTTAAATAAAACACTGATTGCATTTATATCTTGTCCCCGGTATAATGATTAATAATTATTTTTAAAAATTAAGCCTTTCTTTTGCATTGATATGTAAATCTGTATATGTTTACTTCAAATACATTTATTAACCTGAATATCTATACGTCTAAAATCTATTAGAAACATTATCTAAAAAAACATTATCTAAAAGAAACATTTTAGTCATGTCCCCAGCTTTTTACTCATTCCTATTACACTAACCCATCACCCTACTGAAAAACTGGGGAATTTCCATAAGTCAGTTTTTCAACAGGTAGTTGCATCACTTGGATCTTTTGAAGAATTTCTCATTTACATATTTGATTATTTTGTGATGATATCTTGGAGTTTTATTTAAAAAATACTGTCCCGTTACTCAAAATATTTCAGAGATTTAATTAGTTTAGTGTGAAAAAATGCACATATTTGGTAAATAACTGAATTTGCAGAATTCCCTGGTTCTATAATCATGTGGCTATTTGAGATGTACTTGCTAATTATTTGCTAAAATTTGGTGGAATGGGTCACTAATCACGTTATGAATAGTACATTGTTGTTTTGTTATGAACAGTTGTATTAATACCACTCTCCAGCCCTTTAATGAATAGACTGCCTTCTGCTACAGTCAAATATTTCACATTTTGACTCAGCAGTCCAGAGCACCTGGTGCCCTTTTCAACCCCATCCCTGTTTTCAGTCATACTTGAGACCACTTCTAGACTTTTCTACAGAGTAGATGGGTATATCTGGGTTCTACTGGTTTATGCCAGTTTTGAGTAGATTTTCATGGTATTGTTTGTGTGTCTTGCATATGGTTTCCACATTTTCTACAATGCTGATGGTTTCCTGGGATGATCACCTCCTGGAAGTGTCTTTTGACTTGCTGTGTTCCCAAACAGCAGTATTCCGCATCCAAAGAAAAATGACGTGATTGCGCATATTACGTTTTGGCTACGTGTTCTAAGACACAAACAAGTAAGTTGTTATATACAAAAAAAAGCATTGTCCTAACGCAGCAACTTTTATTTTTCATTTGATATTTGGCGCCAGTTTATCAGGAAGCAATGATTTTGGACTCGTTGGATGGAAACGGTGCTTTATTTGCAAATATTTTATGGGATATTGCAGTTTTGTGCATAATTGTAATTCACATCTCATCAAGAAACCTTTATTAGTCCCACAATGGGGAAATTGCATTGGACGGAAACAATCTCTTTGTAGCAGCGTTTGTCTATTCCTTGTTATCCTCCTACACAGCTGTTTCTGTTTCAGTTCAGTTTTGTGTAAGTGATCGAGCATTAGGGACATTTCCACTAAACACAAACAGAGATTTTAAAGTTGATGACAGTGGCCTTTTCTTTCAATAAACAAACAGATTCTATCAACACATACGCAGCTTGTTTGTACTTTCACATACTCTTGTTTGAAAAAAAGTTTCACAATTTTATATTCGACAACTATATGCTGTAATATAATACACCAAAAAGGCTGAATATTTGCGTTTGGCGCGGGATGAAATGCGGGTATTACGCAAAAAAGTCATGCGCAAAGTAAACGTCTGTATGAAGATCCTTAACGCATCTGGGTGTGATATGCTCTGCTGTGATTGGTGGATCAGAAACGACTGGCCAATCGGCTTGGAGAAGAGGAACAAGCAGCGCCAGCTGTTTGATGAGGGTGGGTCACATGATCAAACGAGTAACTTCCCTCTGGGAGTTTGAGGAAGAGCAGCCAATTTACGAGGTTTAGTGTCTACACTCCTTTAACAAAGTATTCTTCAAACCGTAAATAATAAAAGGCGACATCGCTTCTGCTGACAAAGCTGGTGAGTATTTCAAGCGACGTCATTTAACCCGACAGTCGCGTTTTGTCATGAGTCTACGTCTATCAACTTTCATTGTAGTAACATAGTGTGTTGAAATTTCCTGCAAAAATAATAAAAGGTTTACCAAAACCAAGAGTTAACGTCTACCGAAGAAGACAGGACTTTTATGTGTAGAAAAAAAACCATATTTGCATATTATTACACGGTTGCAGAAACATTTAGCTCAGTTCAGAACTAATGAGATTGCATTAACAAATGCTCAGTACAAAATCAAAAGTTGTATTTTCTGTAGAAGACTTGGATGAATAAGATTTTACTGACATGTTGACAGGCAGGTGGCATGATTGTAACACGTTGGCAAACTTGTCTCGTACTATTTACTGTGGTATGCTAATATTTGGGGACCTTATAAAGTTTGCTTTATAAGTCAGTGGTTGTCTGGATAAGAAATTTCAGTTAAATATATCATACATGAGATTAACACAGGCGGCACGGTGGCGCTGTTTGAAGGTTGTCGGTTCGAGGCTCCTTCCTGGAAGGAGTTTGCATGTTCTCCCCGTGCTTGCGTGGGTTTCCTCCGTGTACTTCAGTTTCTCACAATCTCAAAAACATGTGGTTAGGTTAATTGAATAATCTAAATTCCCCTTAGGTGTGAATGTGTGAGTGAATGTTGACCTGCCATGACTTGTCCATGGTGTACCCCTGCCTCTTGCCCAATGTGCGCGAGAGATTGTCACCGGCAGACCCCCGTGACCCCAAAAATGGAATAAGCAGGTTGGAAAATAAATGCAAAATGTAAAACTCTGGCAAATATTATTTTTATGCTCAGGACAGTGTGTAATAACAAGAAAAGTAAAAAAATGGATTGTAATTTTCATCAAGTTTCTCTTTATAAACAACTATAAATGTACCGCAAATAGATTTTTGAGGAAACAGAAATGAACCTATTGTGCATCAACTCAAAAAGTTTAGTTTGAATAGGGCTTTCAGTGTCGATTTTTACAGATTGTTTTATTTACAAAAGTTCAGCTCTGGAATATTGTAGAGTAGTTCCTGTCCAGCTGAAGACAGAGCCCAACCTTGCCACAGGAGGTTTCCCCACCATCAGAAAAATCTCTATGAATTTAAATATATTACGTAAGATTTGTCGAAAAGAAATCCTTGTGTTTCTTTTCAAAAATTTGCAAAATATAAAATAAAAATAACAAATGAAGCAATATGTCGTTGAAATCTAGAGCATGAGCAGTAATAAAGCAATATTATATAATGTCAATTAGAAAAATGACACCATATATTGAAAAACATTATTGTTAAAAAGCTGGGAATATACCCTGTGTATAAAGAACGTTATTACTTACATATGATTGTGATTGAGTTGGTTACACGCCCCCTGCCTGCTGCTGCTGTTTATGTTCCACAAATCTTGACTATCGTATAAACATCTTCTTTCACTATTTGCAAGTGTTTTGGCACTGAAATCAAACACTTTAGCATGCCAAAAATGGCAGAAGAATGCAAGGAAATAAGGAAGAAAAGACACACATCATGCGGAATTGCGACAAAAGAGTCATGGACATATAACACGGTAAAAAAACAGTACAATCTAAAGCTAATAAACATTACTACAACTAAGACAATGCTTATACTATTAAATACAGTATAAATTTAAAAATTACAATGAAATCTCTGCTAAAACACAGCTGAATTGCTAAAGCAATCACCGGAAATCAATCACTCATGTCACTGCTCGCCTACGCTCCACAAACTTCCCGCCCCTGGCACACGCGCAATGTTGTCATTACCATAAAAAATGTAATGTCGTTGGAAAGGTCTGTTTCTCAGCTTTCAGAATCTGTTGGGATTTTTTAGCACACAACCAGAGCTATGGTAGCTTGAAGTGCGCATGTCATTATTCTGTCGCTGGCGACAGGTTTGGTGTTAAAGGGTTAAGAATATTGTTGCTTTAAAAACTAAAGGTCGATGAAAATCTGAGAATCACTATTTTTTACCCAGCTCTACTCTCAAACCTCTGCGAGGCCCAAACCTCTGCATGTCATAAGCATTTTTCTAATGATAGCATAAGAAAATTTCACGTTTTTTTGCTCAAACATGCTTAATACACAAGATCGCTTCAGTGTATGTTCCGCTGCTGTCCAAAGTCGAATCCTTTTCATGGCAGTGAACTAAAGATGAATTATTTTTAATCTGTTATTGCTTAATTTCTCCTTGTAAATGATTCTTTTTCCATGTTTATTTGAGCTGATGATGCAAACCATTGTGCTGCAGCTTTAAAGAGCAATGACTGCGGAACTGGAACTGTATCGACAGAGAATCCGGACCGAACTGGACAGGGTTGTGGATTTCTGGCTCAGTCATTCCCCTGACAAGGAACACGGGTGCAACCACTCACTCTATATCGCAGAGTTCCCTTTTTAGATTTCTCCCCTATTTGTGATGTAATGAAGTATATGTTATGAATGTATAATTCTGTGATAGAAAAAAATATGAGAACATGAATTTATATCACCAACAGGAAGTTACATCACAACTTGGTTTGTGCTAGCTCTTTAAATTGAGACCTTTTAAAGAGCGCTTGAATCCCCCATCTCACTATGACTGCAGTTTCTTTAGATGTTCGCATCTTCAATGTTTAAAGCTGCATTTCTATTATATATTTTTAAACTTTGCTTCCAGAGTCTTCTGTAACGGGTTATGAGTGATATTTCAATAGTTCTAAATGCATAACTTTATTATGCTGTTGTAGGGGGTATTTTAACTGCCTTGGAAAAGACGGGAAGGTCTACGATGACTTGAAGTATGTGTGGTTACAAGGGAGACAGGTCAGATTTGATCACATAAACAGGTTCAGTTGAAGCAGTTATTTGTCGTGGTGCAGTGATTCCAGCTGTTTCTCTGCAGGTGTGGATGTACAGCAGGCTCTATCGATCAGTGGAGAGATTTCACAAACCCGAGATTCTCCAAGCTGCTAAATCAGGTCTGTTCAGTGACGAATCACCTGTTAAAACGGGTATTTCCATCGTGATTCTTTTTTTTCTTTTCTTTTCTATTCTCACCACTAAAGTTGAACAAAACAACAGGCTCATTATTTAGTATTTTTGAGGTGGGTTGATATCAAAGTCTTCTTCTTTTACTTTCGGCTGTTCCCAGTTTAGGGGTCGCCACAGCGAATCATCCGTTTCCACCTAACTCTGTCCTCAGTATCCTCTACTCTTGCACCAACTACCTTCATGTCCTCTTTCAGCACATCCATATATCTCATCTTTGGTCTTCCTCTTGACCTCTTGCCTGGCATCTCCATCTCCAGCATCCTTCTTCCAATATAACCACTATCCCTCCTCTGCACATGTCCAAACCATCTCAACCTGGCCTCTCTGACTTTGTCTCCAAAACAACCAACCTGAGCTGTCCCTCTGATGTGCTCGTTCCTAATCTTGTCCATCCTCGTCACTCCTAAACTGAACCTCAACATCCTCATCTCTGCTACTTCCAGCTCTGTCTCTTGTCTCTTCCTCACTGCTACAGTCTCTAACCCATACATCAAAGCTGGTCTCACTACTGTTCTGTACACCTTTCCTTTGATTCTTGCTGACACTCTTCTGTCACACAACACCCCTGACACTTTTCTCCACCCACTCCAACCTGCCTGCACTCGTCTCTTCACCTCTTTTCCACACTCCCCGTCGCACTGGACTGTTCACCCCAAATACCTAAACTCCTGCACCTTCTTGACCTCAGCCCCCTGTAACCTCACTGTTCTATTTCCCTCCCTCTCGTTCAAACACATGTATTCTGTCTTGCTGCGACTGACTTTCATTCTTCTTCTTTCTAGAGCTGACCTCCAACTTTCCAGGTTTTCCTCCACCTGCTCTCTGCTCTCACTACAAATCACAATGTCATCCGCAAACATCATTGTCCATGGCGATTCCTGCCTGACCTCATCTGTCAACCTGTCCATCACCATAGCAAATAAGAAAGGACTCAAAGCTGATCCTTGATGTAGCCCCACCTCCACCTTGAACTCCTTTGTCTGACCTACAGCACATCTCACTGCTGTCTTACTTTTCTCATACATATCCTGAACTATTCTGACGTACTTCTCTGCCACTCCTGACCTCCTCATACAGGACCATAGCTCCTCTCTCGGCACCCTGTCATACGCTTTTTCTAAATCCACAAAGACGCAGTGCAGCTCCTTCTAACCATCTCTGTACTTCTCCATTAACATTCTCAGAGCAAAAATTGCATCAGTAGTGCTCTGGGCATGAAGCCATACTGCTGCTCACAAATATCCACTTCTCTTCTTAGCCTAGCTTCCACTACTCTTTCCCAAAGTTTCATTGTGTGGCTCATCAACTTTATACCTCTGTAGTTGTTACAACTCTGCACATCACCCTTGTTCTTAAAGATTGGTACTAGGACACTTCTCCTCCATTCCTCAGGCATCTTCTCACTCTAAAATCCTGTTGAATAACCTAGACAGGAACTCCACTGCTGTCTCTCCTAGACACTTCCACACCTCCACAGGTATGTCATCTGGACCAACAACCTTTCCACTCTTTCCATTCTCCTCAGAGCCTTCCTCACCTCATCCTTTC
>SRMA01027232.1:0-39622 GCA_007224835.1 Danionella cerebrum
GAACACTTTTGCTTCTCTGTTAAAATACATAACGGGGATAGACGAGTGGATAAATTTAAAGTTGTATGCTGACATTGTTCCACAGAGATCGGGCAGGCAACACATCTAACATTTTCTACTGCTGGAGATATTGTCACTGCAACCAGATCTATGCACTCTTCAGAAAATGTGGATAGGTAATCTATCCTAACTAGTTGCAGTATTTCATTTTTTATTTTAAAAAAATTTGTTTTTCTTAATAAAGAGTGCAATTTATTTAAAATATCACCCAAATGTGTCACTTTTATTTATTTTATGCAAGAATTTTATTGTGTATTGGCAGCTTTTTAAAATAAAGATTATGTAAGTTCTTATTGTTTTGTACCGAACCGAATGAACCGAACCGAACTCTCCAAGACACTGTACCGAACCGAATATGATTTTAGCGTACCGTTACACCCCTAATATATATATTTACACTATATGTGTAACGGTACGCTAAAATCGTATTGGGTTCGGTACAGTGTGTTGGAGAGCTCGGTTCGGTTCATTCGGTTCGGTACAAAACAATAAGAACTTACATAATCTTTATTTTGAAAAGCTGCCAATACACAATAGAATTCTTGCATAAAATAAATAAAAGTGACACATTTGGGTGATATTTTAAATAAATTGCACTCTTTATAAAGAAATACACATTTTTTAAATAAAACATTAAATACTGTAACTAGTTAGGACCTGGAAACTTTTAACACTAGCAACAGCTTCAGCTTGTAGATCAACAAAACTAACTATTCAAGTTTTAAGTTTTAGCTAAAAAGATTAACCTATCCACATTTTCTGAAGCGAGCACAGATCTGGTTGCAGTGACAATATCTCCAGCAGTAGAAAATGTTGATGTTTTGCCTGCCACATACCCGATCTCCGTGGAACAATGTCGGCATACAACTTTAAATTTATCCACTCGTCTATCCCCGCTATGTATTTTAACAGAGAAGCCAAAGTGTTCCCAAACAGGAGACCGTAGTGAGGTGGGAGGGTCTTCAAGCTCTGGCTTCTCTTTCGCTGTTGCCATTTCTCACCCGTGCAGCTCTACTGTGCGTCACTCAATAGCGTCCGTGCGAAAACTCGCCTAGAAACAATGTTCCGCTGCGCTTAATATCGCGCTAATAATAAATTTATATTATTTAATTAAAAAAGTATACCGAAATGGTACGCAAGTGTACCGAACCGAACAGGCTGCACCGAAACGGTTCAATACATCCCCGTGAACCGTTACACCCCTACTAACCATGGATGTGAGTTATCAGTGATTCATAACTTTATGTAGACCAAGGCTCAACAGTTGCATCATCTTCTCTCCAGGATGTCAGACGCCAATCTTTATTGTGTTTGGTCTGACGTCTTAAATATGGACTCTACTTGTTTTAAGGAACCTTAGGCGAATACGGAAGTACCAGAGAGGTCAAGAAATGCAGATGAGGGAGCCCAAAGAGGCAGCTAAGAAATCCTCGGAAGGTGGTGAAGACTCCAAGGTGGAGTGCATGTTTAAGCTCAACTCTTACAAAATGGTGTACGTCTTTAAGTCAGAAGATTACATGTACCGGCGCTCCGCACAGCTGAGAGCTCATCAGGTAAAGGTCCCACTTATGTCACCTCTCCAGTTGAACATACAGATGTTTAACTGGTTTGTGTTTCATTATATTCTCCAGTCCCATCAGCGAGTCAGCACCCGCCTGCATCAGCGCTTCCAAACGTGGCTGGACGGCTGGCGTAAAGAACATGTGACCAGTGACATGGCAACCAGCACTTCTAAGTGGCTGATGGGAGAAGGTCAGGACGGGCTGCTGCCCTGCAGAACCGTCTGTGAGCCCAAGATCCTCCACTTCCAGAACATCAACAGATATAAAGTCACATACAGCACTGCGTCGTAAAGCTCCGCGTTTCCACGGAATTCTTCCGTTTCATGTTGTTTTAATGACTGAAGTAGCACTGAAATTAAAACCAGACCGCCGTTGAGTTGATTGCGGACTTTTATTTTTTATTTGGAACTTTTAACATTTTTAGATCGGACACTTTTGTTTTTTTGTTCGCCTTGGACTTTGTACCCAGTTGTTTAGTGTCTTTCAATCATGAGGGCAACAAACCCAGTCAAACGTAGTGGACTCTTCCTTCCATTCTCGAGATGATTAGAACCACTTTGGTCTGTTTGAAGGCTTTTTGTGAAACGATGGTTTACAGGTCAAGCCCATGTCCGCTGTATAGTTTTTTTATTATTATTATTATTATTATTCGTCATCTCCTCAAGAGAAATAGTCGTTTATTAGCAATATATATTTTTTGTGATTCATTTAAACACTTCAAAACACAGGAGGAAATCGTTTTTTTTAAAAGAACTCTATGGTTTAAGGCTACGCAGCTAAACCAGGTCTGAGAACGATGATGATGATGATGTGAATTTCTCTCGTGTGTTGTTCCCATAAACATGAAATGTAATTATGGTCTATTTTCAGAGGTTAATTACAGCACCGTTGATGAAGGTATTACTGTTTATTAATAGACGTCTAATTTACCAGCCACAACGTGTCAGTCAGGAACGCCAGAAAGTACAGTCACAAAAAGCTCTTGTAATGTACATATAATGTGTGTTTGTATATAGATATATAAATATCTGCCAGACTGTTTATATCGAGACACCCTTCGCTGTTACGTAGTTCAGCTATTAGGCTTCTCTCAGCATACCGAAGGAGGTGGATGCTGAAGAAAAACACTTTCGGACTATTCTTACCAAAGGGAGAACTTCTATCAAAAGTGTACTGTCTGGTCGCTCTGTCTCTTCTCTTCACGTGCTCAGGGAAATGTTCCTTTCGACAGCTTGTTGTGCAGGACCATTTCTCTGGGACTATATATTTGGCCCTTCTCTGAAGTTGTATTCCAATTTTGTGATATCACTGCCTGTGTTCTGAGTAGAACTTAGAGATGATACCGTTTGGTCCCATTTCACCCTCTTGTAACAAGAAGCCTGGAGATGTAACCAGGGGCACATTTGTAATGTGCTTTCAAGCCTTGGTTTATGCTGACGAATATGTGAAACATATTTAAAGAAGGCTATGATGGCATGTTTCTATGTTCTCATGTACAGCCCTTTTATATTATTCATTATTGTTTTAAAGATTGAAATAAAACAATTGTAGTAGATTACACTGTTGTCTGCAAACCTTTGGTGCTGTTAACACACTTTTGCATTTTGGCAGCAGAGGGAGTGCTTGCCTCTTCTCTTGGGGGAAGACTAGAGAATTCACCTCTTTAGATCATATCTGATAGATTTAATGAGTAGCTCAATGAACAATAGAACGATTTCCAAACTTTTCTCAAGGCTGAACACTTATTTGACTCAGTAACATGAAATAAGGTTAATAATCAAACTTCGATGACAAAATCTTCAGTTTTACTCAAATTGGTTGAAGCACAAATGAATACACCTCGCAACAAAGACTACCACATCAAGTATTTGCATAAGCACCATGTTTTTTTTAGGACAGCACTAAGTCTTCTAAGCATGGAATGAACAAGTTGGCGACATATTGCAGCATCTATCGTTATCCTTTCTTCAAAAATAACCTCTTTCAGAGTCTGGAGTGAGGCTAAACTTGTCGTTTCAGAATTCCCAACAGTGTTCCATTGAGTTCAGATCAGAAAACCATTCAATAACCTTCACCCTGTTCTTCTTCAGAAGTGCAGCAGTAGCTTTTGGATCATTGTCACTTCCATCCTTCTTAAAATTTTGAATAATTTTTGCTGTAGTATTTTGACTGATCAGTAAAGCTTTGCTGATCTTGTTTTAGCCCTGATGTTTTGTGTAAAGAAATTTCCTTTTTCAGATTTTGTGACATTTTTCTTCCATGGGGATCAATTGCTATCAGCATGAAATGGGAGGGTTTTTTCAAGTAAAGCCTTTTTAATGTCACCTGTCTGCTGGACACCTCTTAAATGAAACATTAGACTCACCTTTGGTTGATGCCTGTTACTTAGAATTTTGTAGTCTTAACTGTGGCTTTTCTCCTAAGACTTTAATTGGAGTGCACTCAATTTTGCAACATGGGATTTGATGAATTTGTTAGTGTCTTGTAGAAAATGTTGATTCTGAAAGGAAACTAAAGGTTTTCTGATGAATGTAGTGGGGTGTTCTCATTTTGCTAAGCACTGTATGTATTTAAGTTTAGGGGTCTTTTGGCTTTTTTGTTATATAGGATAGTAAGGAGTGAATGGAAAGACAATGGTCTCAAACCCCATGATGCAAAGCTGGTAATCCCTTCAAGTAAGATGGCTTACTTGAAGTGAGTTTAAATAGAAATTGAAATCACTCCTATACTGGTGACGCCATCATGTGTCTTTTGTGTGATATAAAAGCAGCTCTGTCTCTTGGACCGGGCGTGTTGCGTTCTGAGATCACAGTATTTACATTGACCTTTTTATTGAGCACATAATGTAGTGTCGGTGATGCCTGTACGTTTAAAATAAGTGCTTGGAGGCTCAAATTAAGCACAGCCAGCATCTCTACTGGAGCACCATAATTGGTAAAGTGCACAGATAAATGATAAATGTAATTCAACTATTAATAACTATTAAAATGGATAATTCCTTTACAGTTGTTAACAGTAAAAAAAGGCTTTAAACGTTGTTTTTTTTTTTGTTTTGTTTGTTAAACTTTCACATGGAAATTTGCTTCCTTCAGATACCCACCTCAAAAGGCATGGCTACATTTGTATTTAAGTATTTAATTTTATACAAATTCTCTGGGCTTTGAACCCACAACCTTTGCAATCCTAGTGCAATGCTCTACTGCCTGAGCCACAGAACAGCCTAAAAATCATGCTTAAAACAAACTGGTTTATTGTTTTTAATTGACTCAAAAAATAAATGAACTTCATACACAAGGCCTGCACTACTAGTCAAACATTTGTGCACCCCTTGATTAATAATCGCATACCTTAATTAACAAATGGAATTACATAGTAAACAAGAAAAGTTAATGAACTCCAAATAGGTTTCATATTTTAGATTCTTTCACACTTTTCTGATATGAACTGGTCTGTAATGGCACATCAGGTCATCTGACGCAGCACTCAACTGTCATTGGTCTCGGTCAAACACATGGGATGGTACGTCACTGCTGATGCTAGAAGCTGTGGTAGCCTCACAAGTTTAGTGCGTCTTCAACACAAAGAAACATTACTACCAAAGGACCTCTGCAAGTTCTCAACCCCTCCACCATGCTTAACTTCTTTATGATCTATTTCTTTACGTTGGAGAATTAAGTTGACACTTGTTTAGTATGCAATTCTATGTGATGTCTTCAAAGACTAAATCTACAAAGAAGAAAATTAAGTGGCTTCAGAAGGTGTGTCCAAAGTTTTAACTTGTAGTGTAGTCTAGTCTACAAATAATCTACTTGTCAGATGCAACTATGAGAACACAGTTCCAAGACCTGCCCAATTATCCATCTTGCCACCCCCTAAAAAATTATTTTCAAAAATGTTAAAAAATAATGTGTTTTTTTATATTTAAGAAATAGTACTACAGTCATAAAAGAACATTTTAAGAATAATTAAACAAGGTGCAGGTTAATCTTGAGGAAAATATGAATCATCCACCGCTGCTCAGTGTTCACTCCCGGAAATAGATCCGTGTGCAGACCACATCATCGGCCCCAAAGGTCTGGGCAAAGAAAACACACACAGAGAGAAAACCATTAACCTAATCATTCCTTTGTTTAATGTTGACATTTCATGTGAATGTAAGCAGGCATAATAACCTTTCATAAATAATAATACTACATACTATAGCATTGCAATAGTGAAAAAAGTGAACGCTTCCATGAAAATATAAAGAATTTGTTCATTCATTCATTTTCCGATCCGCTTATTCTCTTTCGGGGTCTGCTGGTGGCTGGACAGGTCGCCAATCCATCGCTGGGCAGTTAATTTGTTTTAATTTATTTTTCTTGTTCAATTTAATTTCTTTAAGCATTGTGTGATATTTTTCAAGATTTTCCATGTACAGTGGTCATATTTATAAAATGGTGATCTACATACAATAACGTTAAAAGAGTAAAAGTAATCACCGTTCTTTCCCTTTTCAAACACTAGGGCGTAGAGAGTCACGTGACCCTGCTCCATTCTGTTATCACGCAGAGCATGGAGAGCTTTAGCATTTTAATTTCAGTTGTTTATCTAAAATCTCTCACTTGTTATGTGAGCAATTTTTGTTCTGTACAAAATTTCTTAACAAGAAACTGCATCAAAATGAATGAGAAGATGAATACAGCATGTTATCAATAGATACTGGGGGAAAAATTGCTGCGCATGAGATGATACTGGACATTCTAACACGGCAACGATCCAATGAGTCAAGTCATCTTGTCACTGGTTATACAGGAACGAAATGAAGGTTCTGGAGTGACCAGCTCAGTCTCCTGACCTAAATATCATTGAACCACTCTGTTTGTTTATGCAAGAAAGCGCAAGAATTTACAAGAGGTTGAGGTTTTTTGCAAGAAAGAGCTCTTTATCAACAGAGAAGATAAAGAACCTCATTGACAACTACCTCAAGAGACTTCAGGCTATTATTGATGTTAAAGCAGGGAAGACAAAGCTATTAAGAGCTCGGGTGTATAAACTTTTAAACAGGGTCATTTGGAACATTTCTATAGTCATTGTGATTTAAAAAGAGAAACAGAGTTGTTTGATAATAAAGGGCTGTTGAAATACAAATATACAAGCTACAATTCTATTTTTGTCAAAATGTCTTTCTCCACCTTCGCCAAAATACATATGCACATACAATACATTTGATGTGTAGGCACATCAAACTCTAGATAGGATAGCTTAGGGACCGTCTGCAAAGTTCCAATCCCAAAATATGTTTTGTTCAGAACATTTTTAATAACTTTACTCTTAATAAATGCTCTATTCTGAACAAAATCAAGCCAATTCTGGATGGATTTTAATTATTTAGAGGTGCATTAAAGCCCAACTCCTGTCCAAAAACCTAAAAAAGTTGCACTGTTCTTAAAAAAAAAAAAGTCACTTTTTGTTTTATATTATGAATTTTAAACAGAAAATCGTTGAAAATTTTTTTCACAAGGCATTGAAAAGAGCAATAGTTAATATTTTTAGACATAAATTCCATATTTGTTCGAATAATGGTTAATTTGCTGGAATGAAACAGGTGCTTTGATCGTTCTACGTTGCTTGAGTGAGAGGAGCAAAGTAATTTATCAGCGCTTTGTTCAGTGATCGAGAAGCTGTCCATGTAGCATCTCTCATAATTTTAAGAATGTGGGAGGAACAGAACTGAAGCAGCCGAAAACACTATGGACACCATCTGGAGCTCAGAGAAGGTCCACCTCTCACAATGTTAAAGGGTGTTCGGTCTGGCCATCTGCTGTTGCCCGGCTTGGGGAGACATTATAGAGAACAGTGCCAGGCATGTACCCTCAGTCTCTGCTAGTTTCTAGCATGATCAATGACAGCTATTTGCTTAATATTTTCTGGGTCACCGCCAGTACCTTTGCTTCCCAGTTCCATTCTTTTTGTGGTAATGCAACCATTTTAAATAAAGTTAACCATTAATCATTTGGTTTAGAAAAAGGCTAAAGTTTGTGTAAACTATTCATTATGATTAGGTGTGCTGTCAATAAGACAAAATGCTTGAAATAAACCCTGAACAGATGCTGCTGTGGCCTGAACAACAAAGTGAGCTGCGGTTGGTCTAGAACTGGGAGGTGATTATTGAGCTTGAGACCAAACAGCTGGTGCAGAGTGAACAGAAAGGCATCAGAGGTTTTGATGTGAGACAGCTGCATTACCACAATTAGGTTGACGCGTCAAAGTTTATGTTGTTCTGACTTGATAAGAGAGAGACTGAGAGATGAGTGATAAAGATGTGGCGAGAACTGTGAGCCTATTCATTATGGGGCTAGTTTTGTGGCAGTATTATCAGTGTACTTTACATTTGAGGTCAAAACTGGTAGGATTATGACACTCATGCATAAGTGATCACGGGAAGAGCCTTAATGTCAAGCTTATATTATATGAGTCTGTTTCGTCCACTCAGTAGTTTAGCTTTTTTAGAATAATAGCCCCATTTTGTCAGCTCAGTTGCTCCATTAATAACAGTTTCCATGCCATTTATGCCATTTTTAACCTGATATCCATCAAGGAAAGGAGTTCTTAAAGTTTGATTGGGACCTGTTTAATTGACCCCGGGACCTTACTTGTCAGTCAAAATCTGTAAAGCTGTAATATCTCATGTTATTAGTGTTTTGTAATTGTTATATTTCTATTAGAAGTGAGGCTTTAATCAGAAAAAAGGAAACAAAAGAGAGGGAAAGTGATTAACAGCAGTCACGCGATGACGCAACACAGCTGCAGCGCAAGCGGGAATGAATTGGGCATTCACAAGTATACACAAATAACAAGCTAGTTAATGATAGCATTTTGGTAAAACATCAGAGAGATCATTAAAAGTCTGTTTTATTTCAACCAGTGGGTTAGCAGGATTCCAAACAGGCAAAAGTTGTAGACTACAGCACATCAGAGATCAGTAAAGCTGCTGCAGATTCACAGATTCGGTTTTCTCTGCTTGATTGCACACAACCCAAACGTTCTTAATAGACAAATGACACATCTGTTTAATCGGTGTTATCTAGCGGCCAAGCTACAACTGTATTTTTTTCGAAATAGGTCTTCCTCCACATTCGCCGAAATACATAGACAAGTGTATGTTCATCAAAATGTAGACGGGATTGCTTAGGGACCATCTGCAAAGTGCTAAAATATATATATATATTTTTTTTTTCAGAAAATGGTTAATAACTTCACTCTTAAATGTTCTATCATGAACAAAATCAAGAAAAATCCAGAATTTGTTGCGTTCAGTATTTTTAACATGAGATTTGTGATTATTAAAAAATCCTGGATGGATTTTGACAATTTCTGAGGCATTAAAGCCCAAATTCTGTTCAAAAACCTAAAAAGGTTGTTCTGTTCTTAAAACGTGCACAATTTTCTCCAGGCTCAACTAAAAAAAAAAAAAAAAAAAAAAAAAAAAATATATATATATATATATATATATTATGGCAGAAGAGTATATATATATATATAAGCTCCAGGACCCTTTTTCATCCTTAAAATAAGCCAAAATTAGTACTTTAACCAGAAAACTGACCAAAAACAAATCTCGAAGACTGATTTGTTTTTTAACCCTTAAAAATTCACTAAATTAAAGCCTTAATAAAAATAAAGCCTAAATAATCAGAAGAGGAACTATTGTATAAACCAGGAGCTATTACTTATAGATATGCTAGTAATGATTTATTTTGGAGTTATTATTTTGGCGACAGGTATATAATTGTGTGGAGATTTGTGAACCTTTTACTCAATATGCAAATCTGGATCTGGATCTTGGCCTAAACTTTTGGGAGGCGATTTGAAAATGTGTTTTGATTTTTCTTTTTTTTTTTTTTTTTTAACCTTGTCCTGTCCTGCTCAAAAGCCATCACATGGGATAGTACATGCCTTGCTGAGTTGGACAGTTTTGCTTTCTCCAGGGGAGTAAAACGCCTGGTGTGGTGTTTTCTCCTCTGGATTTGAAAATTGAGTGTATTTATTAAATATTTATTAGTTGTGGTTCCCGCGAGTCAGTTTATAATAGTTGTGTCAGGACAAGAAAGTGCCGAACTGAAAGGGGGAGTGGATTGGGGAAGGGTGAATGTACACGAGTGAAAATGAAAGAAAGGAAGAGGAAAAGAAGAAGAGAGGAGAAAAAAATAGCAAATGAATAAAATAAAATAAATAAATACCTACCTGAACATGACGCATAAGTCCTAGTAACAGTTCATTTTGTCCATGTCCGTTTGTTATTGTTCATGTAAAACAGTTATTGCAGTTTGTATATTCAGACACACATACACACATGTTTAAATATTCATACATACACAGCTAATCTTTTAAGTGAGGTGATAATAATGTTGTACGGTTTAAAATGTAACTCAGCTACATTGTAGGAAAAATACATAACATATCAAAGATCACAAACCGCGAGCTGGACGAACCACACATATCTAACAAGCAAACAATTGCAGCACACGGTGCCCAGGGACCGGTGAAAATGTGTTTTGATTTTTCAAATCAGTGCTCACAGCTTGCAACTCTCACATTTCTACGCGAATACATTTTATAGCATGAGCTGTATTGTCACAGTAATATTTCACCCAAATCATTATCCCAATTGCTTCAGAAAGCAAGGATAACCGTAAGCATATGTTGTCTATTGTCCTCCAGAAGAGCTGCTAGCTATGAAGCATTTTTCCTTACAGACGGGAATTCATTCACAGCATGAGTGTTTCCCAAATCACTTTCAACTTTACAACAGAGACTTGGAGCCTTTAAGACACCCAACATCCCTCAGAGGCAGCAAAGGGCATGGAGATCGCCACCAATAAAAGCTCCTCTTCTAGTCCCGTTTACTAGTGTCCATCTGGCATATAAAGCACAGCAGGCCAGATGTTTGCCCAACCCTGAATTTTTGTATGAACTCCAAACAAATGAACAAAAGCGAATTGATTTGTCTGATAATGCTTCACAACAGTTCGGCAGCTTGCCATGACATCCTGTGGACCGCATAAAAAGATTGAAATTATAGAAAAGCTCTTTACCAAAATGAGTTCATTTCCTCTCAGCTCTCGGGTCCAGTAGGTCTTAGGGCCATTTCCATCCAGGAGGATTTGTCTGCAGGTCATCTTGTTCTCTGTCTCCCAAGTAGCTAGGCTCTGTTAATGGTTACAAGCAAATTTCCAATCACACCCTTTATCATCTGCATTTGACCCTTTATCATCCGCACAAACCTGAATTTTCTTCTTGTAAAATTAACCCTTAAAAGTCCTGGGCCTTTCTGAGAATTTTTTACTACTTCACAATTTGCTGTAATAAATTCTTTTAAAAGAGGTTTTATGGCAATGCTTGATACTTTTTATTACAACCTCAGCTTCTTTCTTTTACAAATATTTTTCTGTTACACATGAAATTAGAAGCGGATCACCTGAAGTTGTTACTTGAACTTGTTAAATCAATCACTCAAACTTCTGCTATGATCAAGAATGAAGAGCTGTCTGAGGACACCAGGGACAAAACTGTAGACCTGAACAAGACTAGAGGTCAAAACAAAGGAGATTGGAGAGAAAGAAACAACTGCTGCCGCAATTATTTAGAAATTATTTTAAAAAGGGCGCAGTGGATAGCACTGTGGCCTTCCAGTTAAAAGGTTGTCAATTTGAGCCTCGCCGGTGACCTCCCTGGAAGGAATTTCGATATTCTCCCTATGCATGAGTAGGTTTCCTCTGGGTTTTCCGGTTTGTCTCAAAAACATGCGGTTAGGTTAATTGAATAATCTAAATTCTCCTTAAGTGTGAATGTTGCCCTGCAACCTGTCCAGGGTGTATCCCTGCTTCTTGCCCAATTTGCACTGGAGAAAAAGGGAGTTTTCTTTCCCTTTTCAAAAAAGGGAATAAGCGGGTTGGAAAAGAATGAATAAATTGAATGACTTTAAGTCTCTCTCATACTGTAGATCCATGAAGGAGAGGGATCAGCCTACTACGACCACCGTTACCATTAATAACACACTATACGCTCAGTCAGTAGAGCATTGCGCTATCAATGCAAAGGTCAGGGGTTCAAAGCAAGAACTGACAAAAGTCGCTTTGGATAAAAGAGTCTGCTAAATGCATTTATGTAGATACCACCATGGATTAGAAACCTTGGCCTGGGTCTGGTTTACTAGTGACTGTTTGCCGTGGTTGAGAAAGTATAGGAGAATGGACCTCAGACAAATAGAGATGAAAATAGAGCTCAGTGTCAGAAACTGCCCTCTCTAAAGGAGAGGAAGAATAAGGCCATGCATCTCAATATTTCCCTCAGTAAGATCATTGAATATGGGTCTTCCAGCACGACAATGACCCCAAACACACAGTCAAAAAGACTAATGTACACAATTCAAGGTCTTCCAGACCTGATCCTGAATTTCTCCAAAGCCTGAATTATCTGCAGAAATCTGTATGAAGGAGTAGGACAAAATCCATTGCTGCAGTGTGATCAAACTACAGGAAGTAGATTATGGTCATGAACTACAGGAAGTATATGGCCTTTTAAATATTGTATGCAATTACATGCAAATTGTTTATTTAAATATCATACAAGTCTTTCGTAATCAAGGTGTAGCTACAAATAAAAAAGATAGATCCCTCATTCTTTTTAAGTGGGAAAAACGTGAATAAAATGGTAAACACAAAGTACTGTAACAATGTAAGTGTATATAAATATTGAATATTTATCAAAAAGTTCAGGCTTTTTCCAATAAAATCATTTGTTTGTTGGAAAGTTGTTACACCCCCAGACACATGAAGCTTGGATGTTCTATCGATAAGAAACACATAAGCATATTTGTGCCAGAGCTGTGTGTATTTTATTTGCTTGTAAAAAACTGAAGTCGGAAAGGTTAGCTTGTTAAAAAGGCCTTGCGGAAATAGCAGATGACTCTTGACTCTGAGGGCTGGAAGGGCACAGAGCGACCACTCACAGCTCTCCTCAAACACAGTCATCTCTCTGTAACATCTTCTCTGTAGCTGAACTAGCTTACAAATGCAATCTAAATACCTGCATTATTTATTAATAATCATTCTGATGCACTTCACAATCAAGGTGCAATTTAGATTTACTGGTGTATATTGTACAATATAGTAAGTTAAAGATATGAGTTTATAGTAAAGTGATGTGAGGTTTGGGCATTTTGAGAAGACCCGGTTCGCAATCCTCACTCCAACTGTTTACAAAGTGTTTCGTTTAGGTTGGAGGTCAGCAGACCAGTCAAGTTACTCCTCGTGAAACATGCCCATCCATGTGTAAGCCTTGATGTGTGCACTTGTCCCCAGCCATGTTTAAACAGGAATTCCACAAATGAGAGCATGGGTTCGTTTCACTGGAAAGAAAGGGCTAGCCCCTTACTTTCAAAATGCATTAGATTGTGGTCTGCTCTACCCTACTCTATCAAAGTAGTTTGTTTTACACCAAAGTACACAAAGTTGGTACAAGCAGCTATTAGCCAAACTATACATTGGCCAGTTAAGCGTTGGGGATAGAAAAAAGTTGGTGATCTATGCTCAATCTGCACTTCTGATTTGTCCTATTCTTGTGTGTCTGGGTTGTTGTCATTTTTAACCACTAATTATGTGGTTTCCTATAACAGGATTAAGGTGAAATTCACCTGGAACTCAAATGCAGTCTCCAAGCCTGTGTGTTTGGTTTTATATTCGTCACTGGAATGTTTGGCATAGATGAATTTAATGATTTAGAAGGGTGACTAAGTGAATATTTGTGTTAATTAGCAGATGAGCTTGGGAACTACATCACTTTTTATGTAAAAATGTCCATGTCTACATCCATCTATTGATTTTAAAATATCTGAGCTCAATTATTTAGTGGCTACCACATAAGAGCTCTCGGTGGGGAGGGGTGGAGGGGTTATTGGTACTAGGCCAAAATTGAGTCATTGCTAACAGCTGCAACACTTTTTTTCTATTGTGGTAGGCTGCCTCTTTTAGTGATTTAGTGATTTTTTTAAATGTGCATAGTTGTGTTATGTTATCTTTAACACTTAGTTAGAATTTATTAAAACACTCATCTTCCATATATTTACATACGTTTCCAATTCATGCAATATAGTGCAAAGGGCGTACAGTATATTGAACATTTAATAAACCTCTGTGGCCTGGTTAAGTGGTATAGCACCTATTAAGACTTGCAGTTTAGTATTGACTACAAAAACACCTACAAAAACATCTTACGGGTGCATAGTCTGCATACAGGTGGATGTACATACAGAAAATTGGATAGATACATTTAAAAAGGAGATGCATTTCAATTCAACAATTCAAGCATTAAACATATTTGTCCACTTTTGCTTTCCCTGGGGTTTAAACCAGCGCCTGCTTTTGGCCAAATGGGTGCATTAAGTGGAACTTTATTGTGGTGCAAAAACTCAAAAAAGCTACAGTATAATATTTTTACATTCTGGATTCTTACAGTCAATAATACTTATTATGATGATGTAGAGAGTTTTTGAATGGATTAGTTGTTTTGTTCCCTAAAAATCCAAGGTCAGGGTTGAATATCTATAACGTGCTACAGTACAATGCTCTTTAATGTAGGATTCTGACAGTCAAAAATACTTACTTTAATGTTGTAAAGAGTTTTTGAACGCATCCAGGAGAGAGAATGAAATGGAACCTCGAACACAAATTACACAGGTCTAAACTTCAATACGAAGCTGGATTCAGTCACGTATTTATACAACTATATCAATATGATATAAATGTTGATGTGCACAATAGTCCTTTATTATTAACATTTTCCTCTGGTGCCCAAGGCAGACTGCATGCGCTCTGCGGCACTACTTTTTTAAACCCACGTTTGTGATGCTAACACAATGCACTACTGACTGAGCCATAGGGGCGTTTTATTTGAGTGTTTATAACTTAGTAGCTACACTGTTTTATAAACTTTATGCACATACCCTGCACTTGCGTCCATCCACCGTCTCTTCGTTGAACTCCTGTCCAATTTGGAAGCTGATCTCAGTGGTCCTGACAGTAGTAGAGGTCTTGATGTAGAATTGTTCCCCATTCTGGCGGATCTCAACATGGGGCTTTGAGGCGGCTGCACAGGCAACTTTCCTCAGCATGGCGTTCACCCCTGTACACCACAAACACATACACGGAAAGTTAATTGCCATGTCCACATTGCAACTTGTGTAAATGTGCGTGTTAATCAGAGTGCTGCAAAACAAAAGTCTTTTAAGTAAATTACTATTATTTAAAAGCCTTGTGAATTAGATGCAATTTAATTTTTTATTCTTGCTTCAGTCAGCACTGGAACTATCCAAAAAATGTATCTGGCTATGAAGTAAGCCCAGGGATTGTTATCAGTAGATGCTGCAAATAAGGCGGTGAAATGACAGGCTGTTGACTGGAAAGAATGCATTGCCCCAGCTCTCGTCTACTGCCTGCTTGAACAACCTCTAAAACTCACTTTCAAGAACATTAAATATCCAACATTTAATTTTTTAAAAAACTGTTTAGAGGTTTTACATATTATTTTAACAATATAAACACATTTGAATCTTTTGCCATGAATCGTTTCAAATTTATATTAATAAGAACTCTTATTATGTTTTACACTCCATTACTACACCGCAAGGTAATGAAAATGTTCGAGTAAAAAGAATGACAAGACTCTTTTCAAGCATTTACAGCAAAAGAACATTTATACTATATGACAAAATGTTCTGGTAGATTCAATTTTAAAAGTAAAGATTAAAGTAAAAATGTGGAGAGGTGTCTGCAACAATATGCTCAAATAATTATATATTAACCCTTAGAAGTCTAGAGACACACGATTTACAAGGTAATTCAAATAAAAAAATGTGGGAAAATGCACAACTATCTTTCAGTTTCATTTTACAGATCCCAAATTGGTGCCATCAGTATCATCTAGTGGTGAAAAGAAGGGTTAACATTTGGAAGTACAAGACCTGTGAAATGGTTTGTATTTTGGCACGATGGTACAAAAAGTGCAGTGGTTAGCAGAGGTTTGCCTGTGTTTTATACAATTTTAACGTTGCTTTATCGTTGTCTTTGCATTTTTGGGAGGGATTTATGACAAACTTTTTTTATAAAACTTTTTTGTAGTAGAAAATTTACAAAATCGAATGCATAGATTAGAATGCAATGTTTTGTACACTTTCAGGGTTGTTGTGGAGTTATTCCGTAAAGCAATCATAAAAAAATGTAAAACAATGAAGCTGGGGTTGTACAAAAACAAATATATCAAACATCGCCACAAAAACATTTTAAAGGTAATTTTTTAGAACAAAAATTAGTAAAAAACGCTCAAGGAGGCCTCGGACTTCTAAGGGTTAATGTTTAATGAACATGGATTTACATGCATTTATTGTCTGTCTGAAAGTTCTGTGTATTGCTCTCTTCTTTACAAAAAATAAGATAGTAAATGTGATGTTTGAATATGAATAAATATATAAAACTGAGTAATTAAAGAATGTAAGCACACAATGTCGATGGAATTGAATGAATTGCAAGTTTGAAAAAAGACAAACAGAAGGCAAATGTTAAATCATTATGTTACGTCTAAGTTTTACTGTGATTTTTTTTATTGTTTTTAAATAATACTATTTTAAAAATTCAACAGAAAAAAAAAATTCCCCTGAGAGCAAATGTTATTGTTCCCATCCTAGAAGTGACTCACGGCTACAAGAATTTGAATAAGAATCCAGGGATCTCCCCAAAGACACAAAAGAGACTGAAGAAGCCGTCCAGCAGCCCGAAAATAACAGTGATTTACTCTTCACACTAGTTAATCCATGAACACCACAGAGGAGAGAAGTGCTCCCACACTGCACACATATAGTGAATTGACTCACCCAGAGCTTTGAGAAGCTCTTCGAAATTCTCACTGCTTTTCATCTTCCAGGTCCCTGCAAAGTTAGGCATCATGAGCTGCAGTTTTGCTTCGCCTCTGGATGCGAAATCTGTGTAATTTCTTGTTTTTAAAGACCTGTCAACGTCCACTCAGTTTGCACCTCTTTCAAAGAGACTGTGGCTTCTCTTGTTGGACCAGGGTTGAGAGGGAACAGCATCTGGGACGTCCCTCAGTGGTTCCTCCCTCTTGTCCAGATGGATGGAAGGATCATTGCTTTTTCAATAAAGCTTCTCATTCATCTCACACACTTCATGTATTTCACATTTATTCTAGGACAAATACTTTTTACTGTGTCAAATCATCAATTTACGGAAAGTATAGTAAACAATCCGAGTAAATTGTGGTGCACTTCCCACGTGGATAGAACCTATATGAGGATGTATGCACAAATATGAAAACTCCATGCATATATATGATAATTTATACGCCACTTTGAGGTGCATACATCTCCTTATACATATATAAGCCCTATGTGTACAAGATATATCTTGTATGTAACGCAAATCTCAGTCAAACATGATGTCTAGCTCATAGTTTCTCACAACGCAAAGGTTGTGGGTTCAAATCCCAGGGAAAGCAAGAACTGACGGAAAAAATATGTTCATTCAAATGTAAGTTGCTTTGGATAAAAGTGTCTGCCAAATGCATAAATGTAAATGTAAATGAACTAACCTAAGAAAAACTTAAGTTAATGATAACTTAGGCATGCTATTTAACTATGGCAAATAAGTGACAGGAGATGGAAAGCTGTGATGTCCACGTTAATTATATCTTGCATGAAGATAGCGGCAAAAAGAAAATGTATGACAAAAAGATTGTCGTTTTTTTTTTTTTTTTTTTTGTAAGTCGAGCCTTTTTTCCAATTGCAAGACACTTCCACTTACACATTACAGCTCGTACACATCCACACATTTACCGTTACTTCCATCAAATTAAATGCAAAATGCAATGTTTTCTGTATTGTCAATGTCACATCTCTCATGATTCTGGCCGCATTTACTAAATATACAATGCATTTTAAAATTACATTCAAACATAGTTAACATTTTTACAAATATAAATCTCTGTCTCTCTCAAAATGCTCTTTCTTTCATTTAAAATGTAACTGTTCTTTTAGTTTTTAGTTAAGGTTAAAAGATAAACACAGCTGTGCACATATATAAATAAAACTAGATTACAACAGTAAGTTTTTAATACATCATAAAATATAAACACTTTTCATTAATAGTCAATTTTAAAAAGTAGTGATAATAACAATTTTAATGTTTTTGGACATTTTTTTTACTTGATCCTTGTCTACTAGGCTGAGTCACTGATTACCCTTCACACCTGTTCCCAATCACATCATTACCCTGTGTCCTATTCTCCAGTTCATAAAATAAAATTTGTGTAGTGTGACCGCGGCATCAGAGCGGAATCTGGAATCGCACTACGAGGGCAGGAACTTCCTGTTTATCTTTGTTGAATCCCATTGAATTCATAGTGTGACCGCGGCATAATGCAGAGTGTTCCTTGTTGCTGTTTATTAAATCCATCTGTATTTCGTAAATATCCTGGTTTCTGGTATTTCCCTGTACTACACATAACCTGTGTGCAGCATTAAGGAAATGTAGATACACCATCTGCTCATTTAAGTTCTGGTTTATACGTACAATTTTATAAAGAACGATCATTTAAATGGCATATTATATACTCTAAACACAAACTAGTCCCGCCCCCACACCTTCCACAAGGCTTTACGGTATCTTTTAACAAACCCAGGAGACATTTCCCATCAAGACTCATTTATCCTGCATCACCAGAGCAAGCCAGAAGCCCCTGGAGAAACAGAAGGGCCCCCAAGGCTGAAATATCCCCCTCTTCCCTCCCCATCACCTCCCAGCCAGTCTGATTTGTTTCTGCCCCAGTGTTCCTTCATTTATCTCTTTGACAAATTGCCTCAGAGACAGCGCTTGATAATTAATGTTGCAAGAGGGCAGAGAGCACTTAGTCATTTCTCCAGGAATCATCCTTGCGCACCTCCTCTGCCACTGTTGGTCCATCAATCAGTCCATTCGGATTGTGCCTTGAGATGTTTCTGAGTGTGAAAGTTACTTTTCTCTCGTTTGTAAAACAGTGTCAATGTGTGGTCCAAGAAAAAAAAAGAGGTCATTGTAAACCAAAACCACAGTGCCGAGGCCTGTTAATAGAGCATTCCATTAAAAGTAGGTTTTAAACATACAACTTTGTTTCACTTTAAACGCCTGATATCTGTAATATTGGAGGACTTAAGAACTGTTTGCTTTCTCTTTGATTGATTTGAGTATATTTGAGTGAGTTTATTATCATTTAATCCAGTTTGCTGTGAGATATCAGATATCAAACTTCCCATTTTACATGGCTATTTCATTCTCCAAGTTTTAGCTTGTGATGAACACACATGTTTTGTGTGATGAGAGCAAGGACTCAGACACTGACAATTTGCTGGTCTTCATGTCTTTAGCACTCCCTCTACTCCTACCCCTTAGCCTTTATAGTTGGGTGCTAGAGTAAGGGCTGAAAATACACCTTTATGAATCAGGGCACTTTGTAGGTTTTAAAATGTTAAACATTGTAATAGAAAAAAAAATATTTTGAATCCCATTGTTCTGAGAACATGAAGTTACCTCACGAACAAGAAGTTACATCACATAAGTCAAGGTGTTGGGGATTTTTTCCCTCTCTCCTACTCTGAACCTTCAAAGAGCTACTTGACTCTTTCAGACCTCCCCCTCTCTGTTCTCAGTGCAGCATGGTTTGTTAGCTGTTTAGCATTGTAAGTGTTTTAAAACTAATAAAGCTGTATTTTCTCTTATACCTTTTAAACCATGCTTCCAGTGGCTTCATGATAATGGATTATTTTTCATTAACAACATTTAAACATAATCAAACGCTTATTTGACTTGCAAAAAATTAGGGTAATAATGGGATATTGTTCCTGTAAAAATAGTTATATTTTGTTATTTAAAATAAGCTCAAAAATGGTTAAATGACAGCTAGTAAATGTTTTAAAGCTAACTGAATTAATCAGGAATATGTGCCGAAAGCATTTTTTTACCACACTTACTATAGGTCTGAATAATAAGACCTCATGTATCGTTTACAACCAATTAGTAATTGTTTTTTAAATAATTTAAAGTTTAGCTTAGAAATGGATAACTAATCGTCAATAAAGCATAATAAAAATGTTCTGAAGCAAATTATATAGATGTCTATAAACCATGAATAAAGCATTCATAGCTATATTCATAAACTGCTTACAAAAGTGTGATAAATTAGAATGCCTCATAAACTATTTATTAACTGTTAACTAAAGCTAAATGAATGGCTCATAGTGTGAGTTATTATGCGTATAAACCATAAATAAAGCATTTATGGTTAGATTCATAAACTGCTTACAGATGTGTGATACATTACTCAATTAACTTGACGTTTTTGGGTATTGTGGGGGAAACCTGAAGAAAACCTATGGAAGCACGGGGAGAACAATTTGTTGGAGAACAAACTGTTTGAGTAGACAATTGATGGAGTGGATCACCTGATTGCAGCATTAGCACTTGATGAGCATTCATTTTAATAATGTAAATAAATAATAAAAAAAAAACATTAAAAGTACATTTTAAAATAATGAAACTAAAATTTAACACATGGTTTGAGCTTATATAGCAGATGAAATCACATAACAGCCATCGCAATTGTTAATGGAGAAAACAAATCACTCCCATTCTGTAAAAGAACCAACACTGTCTTCCAAGAGACACTCAAACTCGTTAAAACTCACTAGGCCTCCTAATATTATTCTCAGTCATCTGTCACTAATGGAGTTTTTCCCTAAGGGCCGTCCTGCTCACTATTAAGAGCACACTTCAAAGCCCAGGCTTCCTGATCTTTGCTTCATTGTTTATCTAAGGTGACCTCACACCAATCACTGATAGCGTCAGACCTCCACCGAAGGTTCCAAATTCTTAGAGCTCCAAATACACTCAAAACAAACAACAAAAAAGTTTATTTACGTCACCATTTGTGCATCTGCTCAAAACAATAAACTAGCCGACTCTATATTTTGGGTGCACTGTATCAACGAATAAACCTCGTTTTTATGGCAGCTCTCAAACGTGGAAGTTGCACTGCTTTGGGCAATGTTGTCAATAGACTATTTATAGAATTTGACTTTACACTCCAAGAATTGTTTGACAGAACAGTGTAATGGATCACTGGTAGCACTTTCCCTGCCCGCAGACCTACATACATAACGTTTAAAATCCCATTGCTCCTCTATGATTTAGTTGCATACTTGTTATCATATTAAATGTTTGTTATATATAACTGCAATAAAAGCTCTAGGTCTAAAATGATTGTGTGTTTTTTCATTGTTGTTGGCAGCTTGAATAAAAAAAAGTTAGATTTTTTATTAAATATTAATAATTAATGTCTGTCTTTCCAAAACTTTTTTAAACAAGTGTTTCGTTTAAGAAGTAGTTTGTTTCTTGATGAATATTCAAGGGCTTAAAGGTGACCTCAGATGACTTTTCCAGGTGTTTGAACATGTTTTTTTTATTTTTGATTTTTTTCTCCCACAAATCATTATATTTAGTCTTAATATTAAAGTTGGCTAAAGATATAAAGATCTCACTTTGTGGCATTGACATTTTTAAGTGTTCTGAGTCTGGGAGATTCTCCAGAAACACAGAGCAGAGCAGGGGACAGCATTTATAATGCTATTGTTTATCTGTTTACAATGAAATTAATTGTCCATGTTGCTGTAAATTGTCCATAAACCCTGTCTCAAGAGTCGTTAATATTAAAGAAACTTTAATATTTTGTAAAAACTTTAAAAAAATATCCCTTTCATGACCTTCAAATAAAATAACCCCACCCTTATTTACAGTGGTTAAAGACAGGGTAAGGTTGAAATTTGTGCCGATGTTTAAAGCTCCCTGACACATTCCCAACACAACAAAAGCAAAAACCTACGGTGGCAAAATGCAAAATGCTTTGGTATTACTGCAAGTGCTGTACGCTGAATGATGCAGAATGCCAGGCACAAGGTGATACCCCTGTATGCAGACAATTAAGCACCACCCACAAAACATGTAGCTCCACCCACTGAACGTGAAGCACTGCCCAGGTCTCGTTTCATTGGCTGTTGTACTCTCTCACCCCAACACTAATCCTAATACGGTTCATAGTGACATTCAGTGGGTGTGGCTGTGTGTTCAGCAGGTGGGACTTACAGCAAATAGACAGAGGAAGAACCCTCTAAATTACATGTGTCAAACTCAAGGCCCATGTAATCTAATGTGGCCCGCGAGAGCTTAAAAGTTTTGAGTATCTAAAAAAAAATGAAAACGCGGAAAAAAACTACATTTCCCATAATGCCTTATGCGGTAGTCGCAACTTCCGCATCCATACTCACGAGTGAAACTGCAGAGCTACAGTTTCTCACACATTGAACTTAAGACTCACGCATTTGAGTGATCTCTCACGCTACATCTCCGATATCTCCCGCTAAAATAAATTTCAAGATGTCAAATGGGGACAGCTAATAGTTTGTCTGTGATCTGTTTTTGAGCCTGATGATAAAAGATGATGATCGATATGCATCGTCTTCAGTCTGTGAGGGTTTTTTTTTCGCTAAACAAATTACAAAAATGCTATTTTCTTTATTCACTTGGACAGTTTGATCTTTCATTAATAGAGTTGTGTGGGTTTTCATAAGCTGACAAAAGAAATTTCACTTGAATAAGTTATAAATAATGAGTTATTTAACATTAAGGAGTACATTTGTTTTACATTACATTCGATTACATTGTTTTACCCCTGCTCTAAATGCTTGAATGTCCCATTGACAAACGTGTAGCATTTGATGCACCTTTTCTTCTGACCAATAAAATTTCCTTTAGGCAAAGTTTAAATTTGAAACTTTAATTCATCAAGCTCTATCCACGTTTTCCTGTATCAAATTCGTAAGCAGAATAACAGCCCAGAAGGCCCAACTCTGGTATTTACATGAAACCAGAGCAGAAAAAAACCCAGTGGCAAACACACTTGCCCTTAATATTCGAATATTTAATTTCAGATACAACTTATGTATTAGATCTACATGACAATTCTGAGGCAAAAAGCAAGCGCCTTATCCTTAATGCGATTCAAAACAATCATGTCACAATTTTGTTTCCGAAAAAATGACCACAGAGATATGTTTTGCGTTTGCTCAACGTATTTTAGAGAAGGAAATCTCTTGCTGCCCTCCAGTGGTGATCTTTGGAATCACTCTTTGAGAGCTGTGTAACTTTTATAATGTAGCTTTTTTCAGTTACATTTCCCTTTTAAAACTTCATGGTTTTTACCCACAAGCATCCATCCATCCATTTTCTTTGCCCCTTTTCAGGGTCATGGGGGTCTGCTGGTGGCCGACATATCTCCATGATATCTCCAGCGCACATCGTCCCTTCACACCTAAGAGGGAGTTTAGATTATTCATTTAACCTAACTGAATGTTCTTAGCATTGTGGGGGAAGCGGGAGTATGGGGTGAACATGCCTTCCAGGAAGGTCACTGGCGAGCCTCGAACCAACAACCTTCTAACTGAAAGGCAACAGTGCTACCCACTGTGTCGCCCTACTTTAGTTGCAAATGGAAAAAAAAATATATATATATATATACTTTTTATTTTTTGTGTATAAATCTTTTTTTTCACTTGCAACTTCTCACCAAATAACTCATCCTTGAAAGCCATGTAAAACACCCATAATCCAGATTGTTTTCCAAATATTTCCTGATCTCATGTCGCACTCTTTATTACATCATGGAAAGGTGGTGCTTTAAATTTTAAATTTGATGTCAGGTGACTCTGTGAATAAAAGAAAATGAAACATACATTTTTTTTGCAGGTCTCTAATGTTTAAAAGTTGAGTTTAGTGCAGGGAGCATGACTAAATGATGATATGGCTTGCCATAGCTCACCTGGTAGCAAACCAAACATTCAGATGATGACCTCATTGTGATGAACTGACCAATCACAGCACTCCCTAGTTCACCCGCCAAAGTTTTATTTATATACATGGTTTTCACGTAATATCAAGATTTTCTTGGCAGAATTTTTTTTAAATTTGTTTAGGTTTTACAAATCAACTCCATTACTTTTTATATTTTAAAACTAATATATATTATATTTAAATTGTTACGTAAATAAATCCTTTTGGAATAATAATATGCTTAGAATAACGCAAAATATCAGATCTCAACCAAAAATCGGGTAATAACAGAATGTTTATTCATGTGCTTCAAAGTGTGGAAAACATTGTCTTACATTAATTCTAACAAAATGAAGAATATATATATATATATTATTAAATAATAGAACAAACATTTAGAATATTTTTAGATATTTTTAAACTTAAAATTAAATTAAATAAAATACAATACAATGATATGGTAGATCATATACAAACAGTGCGCATTACTTAATATTGAGTGACTTTTACAAGTTAAAACAAACTAAATGTACTCCAAGTATTACTTCAATCTTAACTGTGACTTGTGTTTTTATTATAACAAAAGGTGTTGGTTGAAAGGGAACTGTTGAGTGCAGATATCACAGACATTTCGACCAGTGTTTAACATACTCCATTTACTCAAAGAGTGAATTTTTCAATCTTAAATATTAATTTACATGGTTTTTTTTCCAATGAGGTTTCTTTAAGTACACATTCCAATGTTAGTTTTCCTCTCAATCTTCATTTTGATGGTTTTATATTTATTGAATAGCAAAAAGGCTATAAAATCCACTGTAATGTGAAGGTTGTGCAGTCATTCCTCAGATGAGTGATGAATAGTGTAGACCATAAGATGCAAATCTCCTGCAATAGATGCTATCAGATGATCTGGTTTGATGAGCTCAAAGCCAAGGTAGCAGAATGTCCTGGTAAGAATCACTGCAGAAAAAAAAGAAAACGAATAATAATTCTAACAAAGACCGCTGACAAGCTGTTTGCAACTAATGTCAAAACACTCAACCTGAACTTACATTTATCCGGCCTGTTCTTCATAAACCATACAAATACATGAGTTATGTTCAGCTTCTCCTCCGCAAACTCCAGAACAGCAGTGAGCCTTCAGAAGAGAACAGAATAAAAAGAAAAAGATTAGTTCACTTTGACGCAATTAGACAAATTCCCAGTGCCTGGAATGGTAATTCCACAGATATACCTGTTTGAGGAAAATATTGATTGGAATAAGATTAAAAATGTACCCTTCTTTGGTGCCTTTTAGAAGTTCTCCCTGTGGTAAATCAACAAAGAGGCTGTGGCCAGACAGCATGGCCTGCATGCTCCAGCACAACTGCTCACTGAGCTCATACTGAAAACGCAGAAGAGATGAGGCACTGTCCAACAAGGACACCTGCTTTACTGTCAACCTCCCATCCTGCACAAAATCCAGACAGAAAGGAAAAGTTAAAAAATGATTGACTCATTTCAGGTTTCCACTTAATCTCTGCTGTATATTATTGATTATTCAGTAGTTATTCATTCAGAATATTATTTATTGGCTTTCCTTCCACCTCTCCTTAAGATATTTCTGTTTCTGAAATGGATCTGAAGTGTATTGGCATTCATAAGGCCTCTACAGACCGATTCGAATTGAGATTCTTTTCTGCAGGGTGCCCTTGATATATTAACACAATGACGCTCCTTGCCTGAAGATGGCGTTTGTTGCACACGGGGAAACAGGAAAGAAGAGGACGACAAAGAGGAATTCAAAAGACACATTGAAAAAAATTCATGGATGTCGAGCTGTTTATACTATTGGTGGCTGATCACAGGAAGCTGTTTGAGAAAAATGTGCGGAAAAGAAAGGATTTGTGGAACTTTCTTTTTATTTCTTTCCTGACTCATGTGCAAAGTCATTGTGATGAGACCTCTTTTACGTTCTAATCACATGATCAAAAGAGCCAGCTTTCATTGGTCATTCTCCTTGTAAAAAACAGATCAGATATGGTAATCGAAACTTTTTTGTTTGCTCCCCTCGTTCGGTCTGATGCGTGATGTCCCATTGTCATCCGTGGTTTTTCGATTGAGGTGCGTTGTCGCACGAAATTTGGGTCAGGGTGTTTTTGCTTATAGATGTAGTACAGAATTCTTCGCATTATAGGAGAAATTTTACTGTAGTTCCGTCAGTAGAGCATTGCATAGCGACGCAAAAGTCACGGGTTCAAATAAAAGGGAAATGATTTCTTCATTCTTTAAAATATTAGCTACTTTGGATAAAAGCGTCTGATAAATGTAAACCAATTAGAAACCTTCACAAACAGGCACCGGTTTGTGGGTTAATGTTTGATTATGGTGCTGCCTTTCTTTTACTGTTATTTCGTTCCGCCTGCAAAGTCGTTGTGGCTAACGAAGATTTTTTTCTCACTTTCTCGCACAGAATTAAAAAAAATGAATTTGAGCCGGAACTTTAAAAAAAATGGAAAGAGACCAAAACATTTGACCAGACATTACAGGTGGTGTTTTTTTTTTAACAGTGAGGCCAACAAACTGTCGCCATCTGCACAGCGGTTTCATGAAGATGTCTACAAACCCCATATAGCAGCAATTTTAGGGGAGTGGGGGTATAGCCTGTACAGCCTGCCCCTGAAGATGGTGTAGCTAGGTAGGTCACACATGAGTCTTCAAGAGGTTTGTTTATACAATTAAAATCATTCAAAAATTAGCAAAATGATTGTAATATTCATTCAGTGTAGAATGTTGTGAGAAGTTGAGGTCCTCACCCTGTGAAGAAGCAAATCCTGAGTCAGATGGCTGCTCATATCTTCATGTTCAATCGTGCTGCTACTCAGATGAGGGGCATCAGGAGCACCACTGAGGCCCTAGAGCCTGCCGCCTGACCCAGTGGAGTCCACATGCTGAGTCTAGCAGGACGTCCCTGCACACAAGAGAGAGCTGGAGGTGACCTTTAAGCTTATAGTGCATAATTCTTGCAGAACAAACAAGACATGACAAGAGTGAACTCTCATCCAAAACAAGTGAACATACATATCCTAAAAAAACACATTTAAAGGAACATTAAATAAGTTTAAAGCAACATTGAGAAATGAAATGCTGGCTCACAAAGAACTTCTTACATGTGAAGGCTAATAAGTTTGCAAAATATTGCAGCTTTGCTGTGCTTCCAAACTGACAACATGCTCCGTGTTTGATGCGTAATGACAGTGCGAACTAGACGGGAGGATGGGAGAGGAATGGCGACAATTTCGGCTTTTATTTTCGGCGCTTTCTTACGTTTCGGCCAAAAATTTTCTGTGGCCAAAATTTCTGTGCACCCTTACATTTAGCATTACTTTCTATACTATTAATGTAGCTTTAAAATAAAACAGGCAGTGGGATTCAACATTATATTTTCAGCCATATTTTCAACATTAATGATTAAATATCTTTTTTCCACCGGAGCCTCTCTTTCACTCTTAAAATGGTGGCAAATTAATAGAGTTGGACTTGACATAACTTGACTTAATTAAAGCTCCATTAATTTTCAGAGATGCTACAGGAGGCGGAACAGCAGGTTTCTGTGCTCTTATTGGATTGAGTGAATAGTGATTGAGGTAAGACAGATGTATAATTTCAGAAAGGAAGTGCGTCACAAGCTCAGTGAAAGAAACCAATTGAGAAACACTTGCAAAAACAAATTTGGACACTCTTGTGTCAAAACTGCTGATCTTTTATCTATTTAATAAAACGAAAACGTCCATTTTCAATTTCAGAAGCCAACCCCTCCCTCCTCCTTTTGTTTGTTTGTGGAAAAGGGCATTGATATTTTAGTTGCATAAGAGGCAGAGGACCCTGCAAAGAGAACCGATTAAATGCAATGCTTTATTTTGATATTTACAGACACGAAATTGAAACATACAATGTATTTTTGGTAAAAGTAGCGACCTTTTAACATTATCTTTACAAACCATTCGAACGTGAAACAATCGTGATGCAATGGCGCCCACGTGATGCTGGTGATGTCAGAACATGATGTACTATACCGTCACTATCTCTAAATATAGAACACGCATTTGCCATATTGCAGCGAATATTTGATTAACGCACATAACACAAACAGAACACATTGGAAACATAATATTGGCACATAACTTGTGTTATTAGCTTTGGGCGTCAGAAATGTTATCTCACACGTTTTCTATAGCCTGGCACCCACCGTGAAGTACAAGTCGTTAAAAAATCGTATTCTTACCGAGCCTGAGTGTTGATCATATCGCCTCCTTCAAATAAAAGTAATGAAATAGCTCTTCGTAATCGAGTTACGAGCTGGGAAGATGCTCCTGCTCTCTTCTTTCTCTCCCTCTCTCGAGCCACTACCTATATGGCAAGCCGTGTAACACTTAATACGCTTTCAGTCTTAGTCACAATTACATTTTTTATAACTAGTCAAAAGTGCAGTTGAGATATCTATAATGTGAGTCTAGTCCAAACCCATTGACGATATCTACAATGTTTGCATTAAATGTGCATTTAAAAATATGTGCAAATTTACTTTCTTGCTAGTGGAAGACGAATTAGAGTTAAGGTATCGCTGGCTGTCTTTATGCCTAATCAAAATATATGTATCACTTGTAAGAATACATTTGTTCCTCTTTGAATATATTTAGTCAGGTCCGATGTTTAAATGTTAAGTCGGTCTGCCATACCTCCATCTCGCCCCCCCCCTCTCGCTCCCTCTCTTTCTCTCCCCCGCTCTCATTCTTTTATCATGCAGCTTTCCGTGTTTATCTTAGAAATTAAGTTTTATTTACCCCCATATGATTTTTTTCAAGCAGAAATGTTGTTTTCATATTAAGCTTAAAGTTTCAGCTATTCACTTTTGCCCAATTACAATCACAGGAAGTGACGCAAATCCCGTAGGTACCGCCTTCTTGTTTTTTTGCGCGTCGACACCTCCGCCATCTTGAGTCGGTGTTGAACACCAAAATGCCAGACTTTTGTTCAGCATATGGCTGTTCCCGTGAAAGAAACGCAGAAACACATAAACAAGGAATAACATTTCACAAGTAAGAAGTTATTTTATAAAATGTCGTTGCAATTATAGTGCTATAAAATACAAAGGCACGTTTTTGTTCGGATGACATCAGTAAGATGACGAAAGTGATATTTTGACATTTTTTATTGCATGTCACGTTAACTGTGATTTACAGACATTGTTATTCTTTACCGATATATTAAATCTGCTTCCCAACACTAGTGTTGATGCTAATTGCTAAACTAATTTACCAGCAATTAACTGTAAAGGTTATGTGTGTAAAGGATTTTTTTAATGTACAGGTTTCCTAAAGATAAACGGAGGAGGCAGGCATGGGTGTCTGCTCTCAGGAGAAGAAACTTTGTGCCAAAGAACTGGTCAGTCCTCTGCAGCTGCCATTTCAACCCAGAGGACTTCGACAGAACTGGCCAGTCCACTCGCTTGAGAGAAGGAGTGATACCATCAGTCTTTAATTTTCCTGATCATATTCGCAAAGTTAGTATCATAACATTTCTCACATTAGTGGGCAATGTGTAATAGTGTCACCTTCCTGGTGTTAAAATGCTAAATTTTATTGAGAGAAGATTTTTTAAAACATCAGATGGTTGCATTATCCTAAAATAATATTTGATAAAAGCTCTGTGAAAAACAGTTCACAGTTACCTGTATAAATACCTAGCTGGAATATTCTCAGTTTAGACTTACACCGGTATCTGTTTCATCTGCACAACCAGGATCTACGGAGGGTGCAGCCAATTTGATTTCACAAAGTCCTACTGAGATCTCAGGGCTATAAAATGAAAAATGCAGAGATCTCATATATTAAAAAAATGCACAATTATGTAGACATCAAACGTGAGTGAATACATGACAGTTTAGAAAACAAAACCATTGCACAAGAATGGCTTTCTCATCTAACGTTTAGATTTTCATTAAGACTTTTTATACCAGACAAATGCACTGTAAGAAGCTGCTATAATAACTCCGCCTTTTCACACAGCGAATATATGTTGTTGTTGTTAAAGGGTCTTTATCAAGTAATGTTTGCAATTAAAACACATGTTAAAATCGTGGCTGTTGCGCTAAAAGAAACTATGCCCAAGTGTTGAAAAACGCTCTTAACACAGACCATTAAAACAATGTAAAGACTTCAGCAAACCAACTGGTGACAAATGATTGAAGTGCCATTTTAGAATAAGTATTCAGCATTGAGTTAGAAAAAAGAGGCAGTTTTGTTCAGTGATCAGATAGGATACGTAAGGGCTTTTCAGACTGTGCTTAACTGTGGGATATCAGTGTTTCAAACACTGCTTTTAACTATGGGTAAAAAAGTTGTTATTCATAAACGCTTGGCAATAGACAGCCAATGAGAAATAAGTGAGGATTACGTCAAGTCACAAACAGGCACTGTATGGAGAGCTGTCACCATTGATGACTTCCAGGTGCGACCCATAATTCATGAGATGAGGATGTGATTGTAAATATTGACGCTACTGTACCCGCTAACTAAACACTAGGCTAAAAGTAATTCATCTAAATGTTAATATATTTAGCTTTTTTTCTAGTTCTTTTGTATTTGTTTTTTTGTGATTATGTGTCTCATGACACTTAAAAAAGCTGATGACCTATGCTGCGTCATTTATGTTAAACTGGTAACTGTAAGTGCAAGTAATCCTGGATACACTGTAAGCCACTATAGCAGAGTAAATGGCAACACCGTCCTAGTTTTATAAATATTTGCGAATATGTTGACGCAATGCAATTCCTTGCTTTCAGAGGGGGAGAATGCTTTTTGGGAATACAGCCGGTCAAGACAGTTCAAAGAGGGGATAATCCCAAAAAACTTTGGTGACAGACTTTGTCTAGGAAATCTTGGAATGACCAAGATTTCTGTAACCGTTTTCTGTGTCCACCCGGCTTCAAAATGAAACACATTTTTTTTTTTTAAATGTGAGGCTACAAGAAAATTACTTGTGGACAAACAGCATAACCTTGTAGAAAAACCCCCGTTTTCAAAATAACCGGGTGCTTGTAGCTGGGGCCTGAGATGGCAACATTGGTTCACACTAACCTGAAGAAATGCTTTACCACACAAATTCCTTCACCCTATGTTATTTTGACAAATTTGCATTTTTTTTTACTATTTTTCCAGCAGGTGCCCAGTGCTCCCAGGTTGAGTAGAACCTCACAGCAGGCAGCAGCAGAATGTCCGCAGGCACGTTCACGTTCACCCGTCAAAGGACCTGGAGAACTCAAACTCACCCAAAAGCTCTCCTCAGTAAGTGAAACAGTTGTTTTCCTTTGCAGGATGCTTTGCAAGATGCATGGCTTTATAATATGATTAAGTTATTAATAAAGGTAATATTTTCTTTCAGGATCATCAATATGCCTTTGACCCAGTCAAAGCAAAACAAAAGCTCTATCAAGCTCAGGAGAAGATGGAGGAGTTGCAACGCAACATAAGAAATGCCAGGGACAGAGAAAGAAGGCATAAAAAGGCTATGAAATTCCTGTTAGATGAATTGAAAAATAATAAATTGCTCACACAAGATCTGCAGCAAAAGATTGACCTCTCTTCATCTTGATCTCATTCACAAATGTATAATGTGTGTTTCTCGCTGCGTGTGGATGCTGGTAAACGACAATTTATTTCTGTAATTGTTATTTTATGCTTTTCTGTTAAATAAATGTGAACTTAAACGAAATTAAATTGCTGTCATAATGACTGTAGTCACTAGATGGAGCTATAACATCTGAATTCCTCCATTGACGGCATACACATATACAGTGGTACACCGAGATACGAAATCAATCCGTTCCAGGGTGGCGTTTGTATCTTGAACAATTCGTATCTCGAAGCAAGTTTTAGATGTTAAACGCCTAATCCGAGCAACGGCTCTCAGAAACAACAGTAGAAGTAGATTAAAAAATGGAAAACCAGAGAAAAAATCAAGTAACGTTTCTTCAATCCTTAAATCTACAAATTGTGAATGTAATAAATGATAATAAAACACACACAAAATACATAATATGTACACAAATGTGAAACCTTACCTTGAGAGTGAGGCAATTGTTAGGAGGTTGAACAGGTGGCGGAAGACATTACGGCACTACATATGAAAGTTCACCAACATGGCTTCAAGCCCAAGCGGAGAGAATACCGAGCATGTGAGAAGGGATGGAGAGACGCTTCTGAGAAGGCTTCACAGAAGTTGCGCTACAGAACAGCACTTTCCACATTATAAACATTTTTTTTTACAACACCTTAACTCTAATATTTGTTATAGCACATTATTGGTAATCTATACATAATGTATCGCTCGATTTAAAGCTGATTTCAAGTGTTTTAAGGCGTATCAGCCTTTTTAAGCACACTTTCTTCAAAAGGAGAAAGGAGTGCAAGGACACGGTAGTGCAGCACGACGTGAGACAAACAAGTAGAAAATATAGCAGAAATGTTTGTTATTGCTCGTATCTCAAATTTTTCTTCGTATCTCGAAGACCTTTCGTATCTCGAATATTTCGTAACTCGAAGCATTCGTATCTCGGGGTACCACTGTATGTCTGAAAAATTATTGAACCATAAAAAATACACCCTGGACATGTTGCCAGTCCATCGCAGGGCAACACACATTCACACCTAAGTGGAATTTAGATTATTCAATTAACCTAACCACATGTTTTTGGGATTGTGGGAGAAACCCGAGTGCCTGGAGAAAACCCACACAAGCACGAGGAGAACATGCAAACTCCTTTCAGGAAAGTCACCAGCAAGCTACCGGAAGGCCACAGTGCTACCTACTATGCCACTGTGCCGCCCAAATTTGATTTTTAATGGTCTTAAAAAGTAGACATTGTGAAACCTGCAGAAACTAAAGCCTATGCTTATATGTCTTGCAAATTATTATTATTATGAAAGAAAACTTAATTCATTGTTATGGCACAGTAAAATTGGGGTCATTATTCATGACGTTTTAGTTTTCATTATTTAGAATTTCTAATATTACCGTAGTTACCATCATGAGAATGGCATCAACATGCCTTCCTCTATGTAATCTTGCTTTACAGAGGTGTTCATATTTTTTGGTCATTGTAATGTTTAGGAATACAATTAAAAAGAAAGAAAATTCCCAATGCTTTGTGTTTTTAAACACGTCATGAATCAGTATTTCTGGTTCTTGTGCTTCATAAGATGATGTGGTTTAAACCATATCTTAAATCAAAGTTTGTGTGAAAAGTTATACATGGCCATTATTTTGGTATAATAAATCTCAGTATCTAAGTCTGTATAATGTTCCAAACAGATTTGTTATCTGAAAATGAGTTGGATGTAAAACTGTTTATTAACCCAGCAAACATTTTGACGTTTTCAGGGTCAGTCAGGCTACAAAAATAGAAATGGAAATCCAGATGACGTCTTTCACATGCAATGAACATCCCTTTCCACATCTTTACCTTTTCTGATCGTGTTTCTCTTTAGAAATAAAACCCTAAAAATTACGCTCTTTGCTAACCTTTATGATGAAATTTGAAAATATGTCATTCATGAATTTTCAAGACTCCCTCGGACTCCTGTATGTGGTGGTTTAAACTCATTTAAACCTACCTGATTCTTCCTTTGTTTGAAGTTTCAGTCAAATCAGTTCAGCCTCAAAAAATGTGGAGCCTTGAGCGTGTGAATACAACACAGGGAATGTATTATGTTAAATACAATTGAGGCAGAGATAGGCTGACAATTGTTTCACAAACTACAGAATTCCATTTGTGAATGGCAGCTTAAACAAAGAACAAACTGCGTCAACACGTTCATAAAACACCACGAACCCAGAACTATATAATTCTTTTTTTACCCAAAATACCCCACATGCTAACATTTTTTTTAACTAGAGCATTGATTAATATGTGTTCTTGATATTTCAACAAAAATGTTTATTTACCTTATATTGCTTCATTACTGGGTGTATTAAAGACTGGTAATGCAGATTTAGATTATGCTAATTCTTGACATTTATGTTTGCATTTTCTGATATGTGTTGGCTAAATTGGACTTGCATGGGTTGTCCACGTAGACGCGTAATTACTCATATTGGGAAGCTCCTGCTGCTTTAGTGTCAGGAAAGAGGAGTGCAGATGCTTTGGCTAATTAGATATAGAAGTTTCTCCTCTGTAAGGCTGACTGTAAACACAGGGAAGGGTGTGGAATGCCTGGACTGTGTGTGGGGGGTGAAGCGGTGGGTCAGGCTGAGGCCATGGCAGGTGGTACATCAGCCCTTGGATGACATGTTCAACGCACACACATCTGCACACAGACGCCCTATACTCCAGAACTTTTGTTACTTTGTGAACTGTTAATGTTACATTTACTTTCTGATATGTTACTGTAATAAATATAGAAGTTACATTGTTATCTTTCTTTATATGGTCCTGGTGATATCAAGTTCAACTTTAAGCTTATTTGAAAATACTTCCCAACCTTTTTAAAGCAAAACATGATATGTGGAACTGAATGTAAACTCGCCATATGGTTAAAATGAGCATAAACACTTTTTTAAAGATTAACCCGAAAAGAAAAAGTAAGGTTGGTATTAGCTTTTTGTGCTGGTGAAAACTTTGCTGTTCAAATATGTACAATTTGACAAAAAATCTACTCAAAACTAATCAGTTGTGAAGAGGTTAATGATTTTTCAGAGGCAGCTTATTCAGAGATTGGGGTCGAGCATTTACCTGCCGATCAAGAATTCACCAGTTCAGCTCTGGGTGCCCCCTTTGGATAACTTTAAATATTAACAAATTAATTAAATATTAATTTGATGCTTGAATATTTCCAACAAGTCAAGGTTTTGGGATATTAGTGCTAAAATCAATCGGGTGGTTTTGAGGTCTGTAGTAGATTTTTGTCAAAAAGTTCAAAAACAAAAGAGGGATATAGCTCAGATAGAGCATTTGACTACAGACCAAGAGGTCCTCAGTTCAGTGGTAGAAAGTGAAAGTGACATATGACCAAGTATGGAGTGACCCATGCAAGTAATTTGTGCTCTGCATTTAACCCATCCAAGTGCACACACACAGCATTGAATAAACACACTGTGTACACACCAGGAGCAGTAGTAACTCGTGACTTGCTCAAGGTCACCACAGTAATGGGAGAGAGTTTTACTGGGCAAATGAGTTTTACACACTCATCCCACCTTCAACTCCCAGTGGAGCTGGGCAACCTTTTGATCCTCAGTCAATCACCTTATCCACTAGGCCATGACTGCCACATTAGATTGCAGATCAAGAGGTCACTAGATTAAATCTGGGTGCTAATATCCAAATATCCAAAGTTTTTGGATATTAGCGAAAATATCAAGTGGCTTTGAGATTGTAAATTGTAGTAGATTTTTGTCAAACCACAGTACTTAGACAGAAGGGGGTATAGCTCTGGGGTAAAGCATTTGGCTGCGGATCAAGAGTTCCTAAATTCAAATCTGTGTGCCCCCTATGGAAAACTTTTTGGATATTAGCGAAAAGATCAAGTGGTTTTGAGTGCTTTAGTAGTTTTTTGTAGGTCTGTAGAAGATTTTTGGTTAAACCACAGCCAAGCGACTCAAGGGCATATAGGTCAGTGGTTCAAATCTGGGTGCTCCCTTTGGAATACTTTAAATGTCACCATATGTCCAAGTTTTTGGATATTAATGCTAACAATAAAGTGGTTTTTGAGGTCTGTTGTGAATTTTTGTCAAACCAAAGTATAGAAAAAGAGGGGGGTATAGCTCAGTGGTAGAGCATTTGTCTGCAGATTAAGAGGTCCTCCGTTCAAATCTGGGTGCACCATTTAGAAACCTCCAAGTGTCACCATTTTGATGATTGAATATTTCCGCAAAGTCAAGGTTTTTAAATAATAGCGCTAAAAATCAAGTACAAATAAGGCCACGGCTTCGGCCTAGCACCGGAGCTCCGGAGCTCTTACGCCTCTCATACGGCCGTGACCGGACTTCGTGGCGCTCTGCATTTGCTCTATAAGACGCACCAACTTTTCCCCCTCAGTTTTGGGGAAGACAAAGTGCGTCTTATGAGCCGAAAAATACGGTAATTATTTAAATTTTCTGACAAGTCAAGGTTTTTGGATATTAGATTGTGGTAGATTTTTGACCGTCCACAATACAGAAGGGGGTGTAGCTCAGTGGTAGAGCATTTGACTGCAGATCAAGAGATCTCCAGTTCAAATCTGGGTGCCCCATTTGGAAAACTGTACATATTAACATTTTGATTATTAAATATTTCCAACAAAAAAACAAGTAGTTTTGGGATTTGTGGTGGATTTACCCAGTTCAAATCTTGGTGTGCCCTTTGGAAAACTGCTTATGTCCCTATTTTGATGATTGAATATTTCCACCAAGTCAAGTTTTTTGGATATTAGGGCTAAAAATCAAGTGGTTTTAAGGTCAGTTGTGTTTATTAGTCCAATCCACAATCTAAAAACAGAAGGGGGTATCAAGAGGTCCCCAGTTCAAATCTGGGTGCCCCCTTTGGAAAACTGCATATGTCACTCTTTTGATGATTAAATATTTAAACCAAGTCAAGGTTTTTGATTTTTAGCGTTAAAAATCAAGTGGTTTTGCGGTGTGTTGTGTTTAAATTTCCAACCAGAATATAGAGACAGAAGGGGGTATAGCTCAGTGGTAGAGCATTTGACTGCAGATCAAGAGGTCCCCAGTTCAAATCTGGGTGCCCCCTTTGGAATAGCTCAGTGGTAGAGCATATGATTGCAGTTCAAGAGGTCCCCAGTTCGAATCTGGGTGCCCCCTTTGGAAAACTATACATATCACCATTTTGATAATTGAAAATTTCCACCAAGTCAAGGTTTTTGATTGTTAGCGCAAAAAATCAAGTGGTTTTGAGGTGTGTTGTGTTTAAATTTCCAATCAGAATACAGATTTGAAAGGGGGTATAGCTCAGTGATAGAGCGTTTGACTGCAGATCAAGAGGTCCCCAGTTCAAATCTGGGTACCCTCTTTGGAAAACTGTACATGTCACCATTTTGATAATTGAAAATTTCCAACATAAAAACAAGTGGTTTTGGGGTTTGTGGTGGATTTTTGTCGTTACACAGTCTGAAAACAGAAGGGGGTAAAGCTCAGTGGTAGAGCATTAGACTGCAGATCAAGATGTCTCCGGTACAAATCTGGGTGCCCCCTTTGGGAAACTGTACAAATCACCAATTTGATGATTAAATATTTAAACCAAGTCAAGTTTTTGATTATTAGCGCTTAAAATCAAGTGGTTTTGAGGTCTGTTGTGTTTAAATTTCCAACCAGAATACAGAGACAGAAGTGGGTATAGCTCAGTGGTAGAGCATTTGACTGCAGTTCAAGAGGTCCCCAGTTCAAATCTGGGTGCCCCCTTTGGAAAACTGTACATATCACCATTTTGATGATTGAATATTTCCAACATAAAAACAAGTGGTTTTGGGGTTTGTGGTGGATTTTTGTCGTTCCACAGTCTAAAAACAGAAGGGGGTATAGCTCAGTGGTAGAGCATTTGAATGCAGATCAAGAGGTCCCCAGTTCAAATCTGGATTCCCCTTTGAGAAACTGTACATGTCAAGATTTTGATGATTGAATATTTCCACCAAGTCAAGGTTTTTGATTATTATCGCTAAAAATCAAGAAGGTTTTGAGGTGTGTTGTGTTTAAATTTCCAACCAGAATACAGAGACAGAAGGGGGTATAGCTCAGTGGTAGAGCATTTGATTGCAGATCAAGAGGTCCCCAGTTCAAATCTGGGTGCCTGTACATATCACCATTTTGACGATTAAAAATTTCCACCAAGTCAAGGTTTTTGATTATTAGCGCTAAAAATCAAGAAGGTTTTGAGGTGTGTTGTGTTTAAATTTCCAACCAGAATACAGAGACAGAAGGGGGTATAGCTCAGTGGTAGAACATTTGACTGCAGATCAAGAGGTCCCCAGTTCAAATCTGGGTGCCCCCTTTGGAAAACTATACATATCACTATTTTGATAATTGAATATTTCCAACATAAAAACAAGTGGTTTTGGGGTTTGTGGTGGATTTTTTTCATTCCACAGTCTGAAAACAAAAGGGGGTATAGCTCAGTGGTAGAGCATTTGACTGCAGATCAAGAGGTCTCTAGTTCAAATCTGGGTGCCCCCTTTGGAAAACTGCATATGTTACTCTTTTGATGATTAAATATTTAAACCAAGTCAAGTTTTTGATTATTAGCGCTAAAAATCAAGTGGTTTTGAGGTCTGTTGTGTTTAAATTTCCAACCACAATACAGAGACAGAAGGGGGTATAGCTCAGTGGTACAGCGATTGACTGCAGATCAAGAGGTCTCCAGTTCAAATCTGGGTGCCCCCTTTGGAAAACTGTACAAATCACCAATTTGATGATTGAAAATTTCCATCAAGTCAAGGTTTTTGATTGTTAGCGCAAAAAAAATCAAGTCGTTTTGAGGTGTGTTGTGTTTAAATTTCCAACCAGAATACAGAGACAGAAGGGGGTACAGCTCAGTGGTAGAGCATTTGACTGCAGATCAAGAGGTCCCCAGTTCAAATCTGGGTGCACCATTAAAGAAACTGTACATGTCAACATTTTGATGATTGAATATTTCCACCAAGTCAAGGTTTTTGATTATTAGCGCTAAAAATCAAGAAGGATTTGAGGTGTGTTGTGTTTAAATTTCCAACCAGAATACAGAGACAGAAGGGGGTATAGCTCAGTGGTAGAGCATTTGACTGCAGATCAAGAGGTCCCTAGTTCAAATCTGGGTGCCCCCTTTGGAAAACTGCATATGTTACTCTTTTGATGATTAAATATTTAAACCAAGTCAAGTTTTTGATTATTAGCGCTAAAAATCAAGTGGTTTTGAGGTCTGTTGTGTTTAAATTTCCAACCACAAAACAGAGACAGAAGGGGGTATAGCTCAGTGGTAGAGCATTTGACTACAGATCAAGAGGTCCCTAGTTCAAATCTGGGTGCCCCCTTTGGAAAACTGCATATGTTACTCTTTTGATGATTAAATATTTAAACCAAGTCAAGTTTTTGATTATTAGCGCTAAAAATCAAGTGGTTTTGAGGTCTGTTGTGTTTAAATTTCCAACCACAATACAGAGACAGAAGGGGGTATAGCTCAGTGGTAGAGCATTTGACTGCAGATCAAGAGGTCTCCAGTTCAAATCTGGGTGCCCCCTTTGGAAAACTGTACATATCACCATTTTGATGATTGAATATTTCCAACATAAAAACAAGTGGTTTTGGGGTTTGTGGTGGATTTTTGTCGTTCCACAGTCTAAAAACAGAAGGGGGTATAGCTCAGTGGTAGAGCATTTGACTGCAGATCAAGAGGTCCCCAGTTCAAATCTGGGTGCCCCCTTTGGGAAGCTGTACATATCACCATTTTGATGATTAAAAATTTCCATCAAGTCAAGGTTTTTGATTGTTAGCGCAAAAAATAAAGTGGTTTTGAGGTGTGTTGTGTTTAAATTTCCAATCAGAATACAGAGACAGAAGGGGGTATAGCTCAGTGGTAGAGCGCTTGACTGCAGATCAAGAGGTCTCCAGTTCAAATCTGTGTGCCTCTTTGGAAAACTGTACATATCACCATTTTGATGATTGAATATTTCCAACATAAAAACAAGTGGTTTTGGGGTTTGTGGTGGATTTTTGTCGTTCCACAGTCTAAAAACAGAAGGGGGTATAGCTCAGTGGTAGAGCATTTGACTGCAGATCAAGAGGTCCCCAGTTCAAATCTGGGTGCCCCCTTTGAGAAACTGTACATGTCAACATTTTGATGATTGAATATTTCCACCAAGTCACGGTTTTTGATTATTATCGCTAAAAATCAAGAAGGTTTTGAGGTGTGTTGTGTTTAAATTTCCAACCAGAATACAGAGACAGAAGGGGGTATAGCTCAGTGGTAGAGCATCTGACTGCAGATCAAGAGGTTCCCAGTTCAAATCTGGGTGACCCCTTTGGAAAACTGTACAT